>JBBPRV010001364.1:0-10302 GCA_038093235.1 Boletus harrisonii | reverse complement strand
ATCGCCAGTACCGAGCTGACCCCATCATAACTGAGGTCACTGCTGCGATGCAGCCCGAGCTGCGTGTTCCCGGGACTCGATATTCCCCGTCCTAACGAAGACTCTTTACCTGTGAGTTATTACGTATTTGTATTACACCTTTCCATTTGTAGCCCTGACGTGCATAGTCTCCGCCAGATTTCCCAACTGGTTTGCTCCCTGGAGGCACGAAGTAGGCGCACGCGTTGTCCTTTTTGGCAAGGGATGTTCATAAGGGCCCATCGGAGGAGCTTGATAGGGTCGTGGCCAACTACTGCAGCCCGACCTTCGGGGACAAACCGAATTTTCCATCATGTCGAGGCGTTTGTGAAGCGGATCTTTCGATGGCGGTCGGCAGCTATCAAAGGAGTACACGTACGCGCCAGGAGGTGGTGGCTCATCCCAAGGACCCCTGGGCGATTCACCACACCGAGCACAAATTCCTCGATCCACACCAATTCATTCCCGGAAGATTTACCAGGGACAGACCCAATAATCGGGCTGGGACCTACGCGTGTCTAGCGGCCAGGGGTTAGCCTGACGAAAGACATCCATCACAATTGCGCGGTTGCCTCCCGGAGGGGTTGATTGAAAAAGATGCCAAAGGTAACGTAACTTCTCTGGACAGTTTTGATCACACACAAGTTTGTCGCTCAACGCTGTCGTGGAGTGAACGTTTGAACCGCATGCTCATTCGTTGCAGTAACGGACCGAACGCAGTGCGCCTCACCCCATTTCAATGCCGAATCTCACAACAACTATTCAGAGAGACGAAGTAGCAGCCAACTCGGAAGAGGCTAGCAAATACAGCATGTTCCATGAAACCAATTTATGAGTCAAATGGCGCGAAGACACAAGCATATCTATCGTCTCACAAAGTTTCAGAACCAAAATGGGGTAAAATACAGTAGGACAAATGGAATCAGAGAAAGTCAAAACACGAGAGATTACTGATGCAAACCTGCACGATGGATCAACGTATTTGCTCTAGCGGGACTCCTGCGGGATGATCCTATCACGAATAGCACGGTCAACCAACCCCAGGTGTTCATCCAGCAAGTCGTGTCCGTGGTCCTCTTCAGCAGTGTCCACGAGGGAAGACTTGCTCCTCCACTCGCTGTTCTCACCCCACAGCGACTTGAACTTTTTTATCTTCTCGTCCTGCCCCGTAACCTTGAGATACTCATATACAGCTCTCCAAGAACTGTCGAGTGCACCAACGACCCAGCTACGTGACGGGGTCAGTACGACTGTCCGCAACGATCTCCGTCGGATATCACTCACGAGTGATGCGTGCTTACTGCCTCGCCTGCAAAGTGCAAACGTTTACTTGCCGCAGGGTAAGTGAGCGACGCATACAGATCTTGGAAGTCACCAGGTCCAAAGGCGGCGAATGCCCCTGAGAAAACGATCAGCGCATCATCTTGAGCAGTACTGCCAGTTTACCCATAGCATGCTCCTCACACTTCCAATCCTTCACGTGCATGTCGACGAATTGGTCCTTTAGGTAGGCATATGTCACATCAGGATGAAGACCATGGTGTACCTCGGCAAGATTGCGAAGCGCAAGGTCCAAAAGCACCTCTCGGTGCTTCATCGTGGAAAGAGAACCAATGCGATACGCGTCTTCGCCCCGGGTGTAACCGGCAATGAGTACTCTGGATGGTGTACTAGAGTCGACACCATAAGACGGGTAGACGATCGCGCAAATCGGGAGATCTGTGAACGTTTGACCACCTACAATGCCCAGTTTCGTAGTCCACCAATTCGATTTAAAGAGTATCGCGATCTTGGTGGAGGGATTGTATTTCAGCGCACGCAATGCGTTCTTCTGCATGACATTCAAGCCCGCACCGCTCAAATCGATGATACGAAGAATAGAAAGAGGCAGCGTGGATATGACGTGCGAGTAGTTATGCGTCTCATTACCGTTCACTGTAACTGTAACAGATGGGATTGCGATTCTTCTCCGGAGTCCAGTAAGGTCATCTGTAACCTTGTCTTCGTCGACACCAAGATCGATCCAATCGTCAAGTGGTTCTTCTGTGCCGGCAGGAGGTTTATGATCCAGCAAGCTAATCGGAATATCGACGGTCATATGACCTTGACTTATAGCTGTAACTCGCTTGTCAAAACGGATGAAACGCCCCTTCTTATTTAAATGCTCTTCGATCTTCTTCGGCAACGTCTGCGTTCCACCCCTACACGAGTAAGATGAATTAGGCCAGGTCTGAAATCAGTGATGGAACCTACTCGAAACACTTCCATTGTACGTCCCTATAGTTGGTCAGGAAGCAGAAGACGGTCTCTACGAATGCATAGTCACTACGACCTCCAAGAAGTCCGCACCAGTTGACAACGTTGTTGGGAAGGTGTTGTGGAGGAAGCTCAAGGTGGGCACTAGGTAGGTACTTGGTCGCCATGTATGACCAGAAAGTATGCGAGTCGTTGGCCTTGAGCACCTCCCATCCTCTCCTCTTTCCAGTTTCAATATCCTGCCGGATCATCCGGGCGAATGGTTGAGTGACATCAGCGATAATTGCATCCACGCCTGCACGAATATAATCAGCGTCCACGCCCATATCTTGTGCACCGAAATGTCCTTTGGGTGCGCTGGACACTGGTTCACGGATCCCGTTGTAATAGTAGGAACCCGGCTTCGAACCACCCCGAGCCTCAGAATAAAAGGGTATCAGGCTGTCCCTGAGGCGATCTCGGCCTTCATTCAGCGGTCCATATTCGGTCAACTCTGCTAATCTTTTCATTATCCCATTCTTATACCGTCCTTGGTCGTCCTTCTTCGGCAACGGGAAGCGCATGGCGCCGGCATCCTAGGTTGAGAAGAAAAGTCAGCGTCGGAGAAGTGGGTTGGACAGCTGAAACAGCACACATAATAGTCGTATTTTCCCCCACCCGGGAATTTATAAGTGAAAATCCGACCGCCAATACGGTCTGAAGCCTCAAGGATTTCGTACTCGATGTCGAGGGAGTCAAGTATCAGGGCTGTATAGAGACCGCCGATGCCAGCGCCCAATATCCCAACTTTTTTTTCAGGGAGAAGGCGCAACTGATCATCAGCATCGTCATAAGTATTCGATTGACCAGCCCCAAGGGGTAGTCTTGCCTTCAGGCCGGCATGATAGTCTTGAATGATGTTTCTGCCGTAGAAAGCGAGCGGATCACTTTCAAAAGCCATGACGAATATGGGTCGAGGTGGGGGTGTCTGTGGTGGATTTCTTGCCAAGAAGGGCCGCAGAGGGTCGTAGATACTGAAGCCCCTGGAGAGGTCTGATTAAGAAATACAGCGGTTGGGTATCGCTTGCGTTCAGCGCAAGGACGCCTATAAAACTTCTTGTGACGTGTCCTGGATCCGAAAGTCGACAATCAATAACGTTGCATGCTGATAACACCCAAGTGGAACCGAGCAGAAACACCATAAATTCTCCCGTTCGATTACGTTGACCTCTCGTGATCTTGTTTGAGGTACTTATACGCAAAGATTCGACCAAATGTTCCCTTGTTTCTTTGTACTACAAAATCGAATCAAACCTTCCGGGGAATGAGGAAACGAAACTTACGACACATAGGCACCCATTGGACGCCAGAAAATAAAGAACAATCATGATGTTGTCGGAAATTAAGTAGTATGGTCCAGGATAACCCTAGTACCACATCAGCAAAAGTGCAATGTCTAGCATGACCTAGCATGACCTAGCAGAAAAACCACATGCGCTAGCATAACCTAGCATACCCTAGCAGACATAGCAGGCATAGCCAGGTCTAGCCTCAAATAACCTAGCACGTTGTATCATTCTAGATGCTCTGGCATGCCTAGCATGCACCTAGCAAGTTTGAGTTTTCTAGCATTCTGAGACCAATCAAAATGCAATTTCATTTGCGTGATGGTCAGCATACTTGTTTACATAGTACGAGTTAAAAACATCTAATGAGTAAGAGAAGTGAAAATCTGGAGGAAGCTTTCCATCACCGTACACAGGAATTAAATGGGCAGCCCTATATATTACATCAAGGTGTTCAACGGATTGAAGTGGCTGACCATGATGATCTACGTGTGGTCGAACTTTCCAGAGTCCTGTGACTGCGTCCGGAGAATTGCCTATCCGTACAAATCTGTCAATCAATGCACACGGATATACTTTGTCATCATAGACAAATGAAAAAAACAAGCGGACACGGCCAATAATCATTCCTCTCATGCCGCGTCTATCCTGATCCACAACAATAAAAACACAGTCCCGACGGCCACCTTGGCCTCGCCAGGAGGGTGTAGAGCGAATCCATTCACGGCGCATGCTGTGGCGGCCAGACATATCTGATGGTGCACAAAAGGTAGCTGCGGCAGAGTGAAAGACTGATATCGGCCCCTCAAATTCTATAAGACAAGAATTGTGCGGTGAAGAAAGCATGTCCAGTTGAATCTCAAGGAAGTCCTTGATGAGTCGGGGGAGTTGCGGCTCTTGGATTTGAAGAGCGAGCTGCATCACTTGTGCTGCATAACCACGCTCTGAATGTGTGCAAGCATTATTAATATCTCACTCTGACTATAAATAAAACATGCTTACGAGGCCGCGTCGGTAGATGCATGTAGCTTTCAGCACGCTCTGCATCAATGGCTTCATCATCTGTTGCCTGAACCTCAGAATCCGGGTTTGTGTCACGGTCAGCCTCTTGCATCGACCAGGTTGCCCCCAAGTCCTGTGGAAGCATACCACGTTCTACAAACACCACCCGTGCTATAGCCAGTTTGTCAAGGCGTTGGATGGTCAGTAGCATTTGTCCGAGGGCATTATACCGGTTTGACCGGCGCCATGGACGTTTGACTGCAGTAATATGCCGCGATTCAGTAATTGAGCTGCAGAGGCCATTGGGAGCTCCAAATTCTTGGATCATTCGGACATAATGAGTGAGCGCGTGTTGTCGAGGGAGTGAAAACCCAGTGGGACGAACTTTTGCACGGAACACTTCACGGTGCGAATGAAATCTCACAAGGGCATTCTCAGCATCTTGTAGATCCATAACTCCAAGCTCGGAGCGACGAACAATGTAACAGAAGTCCAAAAAGGCCCTTAAACACAACACGAGCCGTTGGGGTACATATTCAGCAATCGCAGGTAAGTAAATCTATAGGAGACAGAGTAATTTCATTAGCTCCTCTACGAAGAAGCATAGTACAAGGATAAACACCTTCATGAGCGCCTTAGAGTCATCGCCAGTCCATTGTTTGAACCGTCGACCCTGAGGAAACCGACGCAGCCCCACAAAATGTGGCACTGCAGCTAGACTACACGTCAAATGGCTCATTGCCTGAATAAATTAAAATTGATTTGAACACTCACCGCCTATCGATGTCATCCCAAATCTCTTTGGCGCGTGCCGAACCATATTCTGCCTCAATCCAATGACACGTCCATGTGACAAGGTGGTCTTTGAACGTCCCCTTGATTATTTGATGAAGAAGATCTGGCGATATGATCGCATGAATATCTGCGCGAGGGAAATCATTTGTGAATGGCTAATAACAGACATGTAAATCATACGAACACATTTCAAGAAATAAAATAAAGAACGTACCACTATATTATTGTCTACACCGTACTCGTTCCATAGTAATTCTGAGGCGAGTGTTGCTGATAGCAAGTTGTGGAGCCCTCGAGTGCGTCGTCCTCCAGGGCCATCAAGATTATCAGGACTCGCAGTACATCTGGTAATTGACGATGAGCAACATAACTAATAGTGTATACATTCGACCCACCTTGGACACCATCCTTGGACAATACCAGCGAGCATCACCTGCTCGGGATAGTCTGCAATGAAAGCAGCCAGGTCAAAGATCACACGTCGCCAGTGGCCATCTGGACAACGCCGTACAATGGGGGTGGTCATGGCTCCCTTGATTGGTTGCAGTATCGCAGCGATCGATGCATGGTATAATTTTTTCTTGAAAGTGCGGAACTCTGGGTCATTATCCTCCTTACGAGCAGCTATGGTGGTTTGATGAGATATTGCCACGAAAAAAGGGTCATGTTACCCACCTTTAGGAATGGCCAGGAAGCCAATAGGTATAACTGCATTGCGATGTGCTCTCCGGACAGCGTTATGGGGGTTGCCGATGGAAAGATAGAGCGGATGGTATTCTACGTTCCCTGTAGCAACGGAGACAGTAGTTTTATCGCTGCCCAAAATAATCCCACAGTACATGGCACCTTCAGTTGATGGATCGTCGGCATAGATTTGATCCTATAAATGCATAAGCAACTCATAGTGAACTATTTATTGCACTGTACCCACACTTTGACGCCAGGCATAATTTCCTGACATGAAATCCGTCCAGCGACGGTGTCCTTGTGAGTCGGTATAAATAAACGGGCATGTGTCGAACTGATCTTTGAAGTCCGGATTATCAAGCATCTCTGCAATGACACGATCAACATCACGGTACCACACTTCGTAGTCCTTTGTCTTCCAGGCAGGAGGGATATCTTCTCCTTCGGTGAGATCAATATCTGGTGAGACCTTCATACACTCCCAAGGCACGCCACCTGACCGTATGGCATCGATGGTGGCATATAGATGGCTTGCCGATCGAAAAGGGGCACCATCAGAGCCATCAATGGGATTGGATTGCTGTCCATGCGATCGGCATGCCCAAAGTTCCAAGAGATCATTGATATTTCCTGCAGACATTTCTACACGCCGGAAAAGAAAATCCGCGATGAGAAAATCAGCTTGGCTGGAAAACGGTGACCAGTCATCATGAGCGCATGGCGTTCGGGGTCGGGGGGGAACATCAGGTGGCAGCAGCACACCAAATTCATCGCAGGGCAGTGCTACAAATCAATTCGTCACCGGTACCTCAATAGCATGACAACAGACATACCCGTTAGATGGGGGTGGAATTGCTTGTGCGTACTAGTGTCCCTCGTGAGTCCTTGACCACATATATCAGGTGGTTGTGGTGATCGATCGTGGCCAGCACTCGCAGCAGGCTCGTAATGCTGCTCTAGCAAGTCCGGGGATGACTCGACATCATCCAGGTCTTGTTTAGGTTGATTACGGTGCACTGTATGGATGTGCGTTGTACGTCCCCGCTGTGAGACAAATGTTTTGAAACAGTGTGGACAAACCACGCGATTTAGCAGCACAGGGGGCATGGGGACGTTGGGGTGTCACGAAGCTGAAAAATAGTGGGCGAGGCACTAGTAACAAAGAGATTAGCCGGTTCAAAAAAAAAGGGAGGCACAGGATGTAGGCACAGAATGAAGAAACAGCGTTGAAATTGTTAGGGCAACGTGTCGAGATCCCCATTTTTTTTCTGCCTCAAGCGTCCATCATCCCTCTCGACTCTTGTTTATCATTGTCCTTCATCAGTATGGAACGCCCTTCCCGAGCGAAAGCCAACCGAGACCCCACAGCAATCCTGCGAGCACACACTCAGCAACGCCGCACTAGCGCTCAGAAAAAAGCAGACAACGCAATTGAGGCCATCGCCACTGCAGAGAAACAACAGCAGGTGGCAAAGGGACACCAAGAGAAGATCAAGGCCATCGCTGCTATGGAGGATCAGCTCCGCAAAGATGATATCAAATACGTCGCCAGCATGAAGCGGTCGGCGAGCTCAACCAAAAAAACCACAAACTTACCTCAGGCAGTCTGTGAACCTGACGAAGGTACCCGTAAGGGCTCGGCTTCTCTGATTATCGACATTCTCCACATGCTGATGCAAACCCCGCTTGTCAGTGATCCCAGAGCCACATGCAATCAATAGCCGCAACGATGGAAGTGATGGGGACGAGTTTCTCCCTGAAGACGGGGTGCAATCAGAAGTCCCAACTGAACCTGTAACGGAAAGCGAGGCTGATAGCAGCAGCGAGGAAGGCGCTGTCAAGAACACTCAGCACACGGCTAGTTCCAAGGAATATGTCAGTTGAAACCGTTCGATGTTGAACAAACTACTCACCATTTTGTAGGAAGCAAGGCGTCATGCATTGCGCATCGCCATCGGAGGGATCCGGAAGACTGTCCCTGCTAGCAACGCAACACATAAGAGAAGTGCAGAGCCTGCAGAGAGCGAGCTGTGAGTATTGGCTTTCGGACCATGGAAGGAAATACTTACTTGCAACTACGCCGTGTACAAAAGACCGGCAGCGAAGAAGCCAAAAGCCACACTGTACGCAAGCAATCTGACCAAGAACTGGAAGAAAAAATCCCGTAAGGTCAAGGATGATGCGGGAGATAGTATTATTCCCTTACAAGGCAGCGCCCGTCGCACTTTGCTGACCCCAAACGAAATGATTGAGAGCGAACGTGAGTGGCAGGGGGCAATCACCCAGCACGTACCAGTCAAGGCGTCGAAGGAGAGAGAGCGTGTGAAAGTCAAGGGCGGTAAGCCGGTCATGCCTATTGGACGGTCAACAACATTGGTCAGTGTTCTACTTCTGGCTTCTTGTATACGTGTTCACCAGGTCGCATGTGGCTGATGCCATGTATCTTTTGGTTTGGCAGATGGGCTTGACAGTGTTTAAGGAGGATCCCGAACTTACCGAGAAGCCGAAACTGAAGGTGGCGCAGCGGGACATCAAGGCTACGGATCTCCCCATTGAAGATACCGACTCTGCCAAGGAGACATGGAACGACCTGGTTGCTCTCATTATTGACTGGGCTGGGACCACTGACGATCCCTTTGGCACGAATGAAAATCCAGATCTCATCCCAACAATTCAAGAGCTGTGGGACACACTCTTCTCGGATGAGCATCACGTTGATGTGACAAAGTATCCAGCGATTAAAAAAATCGTAAGTCACCTTTCTTGACACGGCCTTTTTTGATTCGTGCACATGTGTGTTACTACAGGTATGCGATAGACTCAATACATGGCGCAGTGAAATTGGCAAGCGCGGAATTGCTTGTCTGGAGAAGTACTTCAAAACGTCTGAGTACCGAGATAGCCGGGATGCCCGCACAACATTCGTCAAGTCTCAACTGCCATTCATCCGTGAAACCGATCAGAAACCGATGTATCCCCTTATTTATGCCAACGCCAAGGTGAGTGAGGTCCATTGATGTTCTCCGGCGTTAGTCACTCATGTTAATATTCTCTCTTCCAAGAACATGAAGGGGGCTTGGGAGGCCCCTTTCATCATGGCGATTCTTGCTACTCACACCCGCCGTGTTGGAGCTAATCGTTTCTTGGCTTTTGGTCAGCCGGTGGGTGCACTGGCATTGTGTACAGCTTCAGTGAGTTGATTCCATTCATGTTGAATCAAATGCTGACAACGAGAAGCTCGAGCGTGCGCTCGAACTGTTCAAGAGTGGGGACAATGCGAAGGACACTTTGATGGACTTCACTGGAGATGGTGGTGGCCGCAGCACCAATCAAGGCCAAGGCTCACGACGGTCCAGCAAGAACCAGTTTGACCATAAGTGGTCCATGGCCACCCGGCAGTACGCATCGTCGGCAGGTAAACTCAGTGAGAAGAAATGGCAGAAGATTTACTCTCTGGTGAAAGCGTTGCTAGCTGATGCTGATGATCAAGACGCACTCCAGTCAGGCTCTAGCGGTTCTATGGACCCGTTCAATGAGGATTATCTTATGGCTGCAAGGGCTGAGATCGAGGTCTCGGATTCTGATGACGAGGTTGGGGAAAGTTTTGCAGGCGAGGAGGATTGAGCAGTGAGCGTGTGCGGGCAAAAAAATTGTCCTATTTCGTCCTATCATTAGATGCAAGTACTAGTTCTAGGTGACTGAATGCTACTATGTTTGCTTGACTAGCTCTAGTGGTTTGTCCTGGCTCTAGTATGGTCGCAATCTAGCATGTCCTGGGGTGAGCCTAGCAATGGACCTAGTACGGACCTGTGCCTAGATTGCCGATCTGGGACCGACAGGGTGCTCTAGCGCTAGGCCATGGCCTAGCGCGACCTAGATGACCTAGACGGTCTAGTGCTAGGTCTCCTAGGTCGTCCTAGGTCTGATGCACTTTTGCTGATGTGGTGGGGAAGAGGGAAGAGTCTACATATGAGTTAATAGAGGGAAGGGGGTAGGATATGGAGGGGTTCATAGGGAATGAGAAGTTCTGTACGAGTCTGAATTTGCCTGGTTTGCCAGGCTTGGGAACGATGGAAAGAGGGGAGGATTGGTACAGGCCAATAACATTAAGGATCTCCGAAAGAGGGGCGGGATTAAGGTATCTACCTTTAAGGACTTCTTTTCTAACGATGTTCATGAATTCAGATTCGTATGTAGCAATGGAAAGGGAATTGGGTGG
>JBBPRV010001363.1:0-10302 GCA_038093235.1 Boletus harrisonii | reverse complement strand
CACGCAGGGAGGGATCGTCGCTTGCGACCGACAGATCTCGCAGCGGGAACATGATGCAAGATAAGCTCAAGCGGCGGCTAAAGAGACGCGGGGATGGGAGAAGGACGAGTCGATCGTATAGCATCATAGCCGAGTCCAGGTATTTCGAGGATGTCCGTAGTTCCGCCACCAACCTGTCCATCTCGCCGTCTTCAATTACCGATGTGACGCTGGCTCGCGATACACAGAAATCTCTGCAGGAAGACAGCTGTTATAGTCGGATGCCTTTCCTGTCCAGGCTAGAATACTGACATCCCCTGACCGAGTCAACACCTCTTGTAACAGGCGACCGACAGCGCGTTGTTGCCCCTCGCCGTACGTGACTGAAATAGAGACATCAAATATACCAAAGAGCGAATAGGCTATATCTTCTTGTTTCGTAGCAATGCGTGTGGCAGCAAGACACAGTTTCTGTCGTACATTGTCTGATCCTGGGCGAAGAGAAAGGAGAACCTGTATATCAGTGCCGCTCGCGCGTGCCATCTCTGCCATGATCGCAGACGAATCCTTGTGGTTGTACACATTCTCATCGGGAAGATAAGGTTTCCAATCTTCGGTGTAGAAACGGACGACCCTGGACGCAAAGAACTCTTGCAATGTCCATGCGCGCGTGTTCCAAAGACTCCTCTCGAGACCGCCAAGCTCCGGGTCCGACCATACACCCATGAGGTGAACGGTCGTGAGCGACGATGCGTGATACCATTGAAACATTGATGTCAGTGATTCCTGAAGCACCGAGCCGTCTGATTTGTTGATACAGCATGTATCACACCATGCCCATCGCAACCCAGCTTCCCGCACCGTCGTACAGAACATCACCAACTTCAAGACTGTGAGTGATGCTACCAGTTTGTGCACTGATCCGTGAAGGACATCGTGGAACAGCGGTTCGGCTCCTTCCCACGTATGGGAAAACGTGGCATATCGGAAGTATTCTTGGACCACCTGCCGGATGCGAGAATTATCGAGTCTTGTCGTCATGGACGCAACAAGCTCCAGGAATTTTGGACCAGCTTCGAATTCATCCATACGCTCGCGCTCGTGACACATACGGCCGGTCTCAGTGTTAATGAGGACAAGCGGAGCATCCCGCTGGGTCCGCTTGACAGCACTGCGAATAGCCGTCTTTGTCTGCAACGGGCTCACATAGTTTTTACGCAATTCTGCAAGAGGCGGGGCACATCAGGAGCATATTATTATGCGCATCGATTGCTTCAGCATAGCGGTGAGTGCCAAGTAGTGCTGCATGCCTTCTTTCGTGGGCCAATGGAGACAATGGGTTGAGTTTGATCGCCTGGGATCGTATGGATTATTTGTTCCGGTGTAATTTAGGATACACGTACCGCATTGGCATCCTGCAACGAATCATCCCACGATCCAATCCCAGCCCGTGCTTTGCTTCGCTTGGTCAACAGGACTGCCGATAAAGGATCGAGGCTCAGAGCTGTAGAGTAATGAGCAACAGCGTCTTCGTATGACGCAGAGTCCATGGCGACATCTCCGTTCTGTTCTAATACTGTCATACAGCGCGCTTTGAAGTCTGATGCTCGGTGTCAGGATGCCAGAAGCAATGGGTGTTTGCGGCCGCAACCACCCACTGAGTTCCCATTTCACTCGCTCATCGTGCACACCCGCGTCCTCTGGTAGCTCGTTCTGCATTTGTCGGAAGCACTCGATAGCCTCCGTGAGGCGTCCATCCCGTTCTAGAATGTCACAAGCGACACGGTAGATGACAAACCTTGGAACCATGAACTAAACCAAAAGAGAGTCACCGTCCATTTTCGGACCATCACGGAGAGCATACCTTGGTTGCGGCACTTAAAGCTTCGTCCGCTGAGCCACGAATCAACATGATGTTCGCCCACTTCGTTACCACAGCGTTCGGGATTGAGTGACTGAGTTGCGACGCGGTAGAGTAAGCTGCAACCGCTTCGTCCCGTTTCCCGGCGTTCGATGCCTCGTCTCCAACTCTCTCCAGCACCGTGACGCATCGGGGTGTAAACTCTGATGGAAGCGATTAAATACTCTATTCTAATGCACGACGCCGAAACTCACCGGCAAGCCAGTCGACAATTAACTGGTTGGCCCTCGCATCATCGCTTACGGTATTCGCGAACTCGAGAAGACATTCTGCAGCATCCTGTATGCGGCCTTGGGCATACAGGGACTCGCATTGATGCTTCTGCTTGTGTGCATGGTTGATACCATCGGCTCTGTGTTCAGCATCGGCAAGTCGGACGCGCAGTTCTTGGTTGGTCTGTTCGAGATGTGTGATTCTGCTGCCTAGTGGACAAGGAGGTCAATGAAACATAGGTCTCGGTGGATATGGACGCACTTGAGCTTTCGTCGCGTGTGTGAAGATTGACACGAAGAGAATTGATGGTTTCGTTGAGGCGACCCTTTTCTTGATTGGCTGCGCGTTGAGATTCGGCGTGCCCGTCGCGGAGTTCTTGGACGGTTTTTTCGAGATGCGCCATTTTGTGATCTAGTAGACGTGAATCAAGGAAATATGCATCGGGGTAACGGGCGACATACTCGAGCTCTCCTCTTGAGCGCGTAGGGACTGGATGAGGTTATTCCTCTCCTGATGGGTTTGTTGAGATTCGGCGAACTGGATGCGCAGTTCCTGAGTGGGTTTCTCGAGATTCACTATTCTTCCGTCTGATGGACACATGTCAGAAACTGGCATCAGGGTGCGGATGAACGTACTTGGACTGTCTTCGACTTTTTCAACCTTGTGCTGGATTTCCGGCGTGCGGGGAGTCTGCAACAGCAAATAGAGCAGTCTGCGAGTGTCAGTTTTCTTATGCAGGTACACTTACGTTGTCCAGGTAGTGAGAGGGAAGGATGTCGCAGAGTGTCCGAAGGACGATTCTCTTGTCTCCGCCGGTCACAAGGTCGTGATTTGATGACATAGCCATGGACCCGACGCAGCGAGTGTACTCGACGACGGTCCCAATTTGCACCTGGCTTGCTGTGTCCCAAAGTGACAGCGATGAACCTGCAAAGGCTGCGATGAATGTGCCGTTGCTTGCCAGGGCGATGCATGTGGAATTGGTGTGGATGTGCCATTTCGAGAGCGTAGTCCTGGCAGACACGTCGACATGGTGAATATCGCCGTTAAGTGATAAAACGAAGAGTTGCTTGCTATCACTGGCCCAGGCGAGGGACTGATTCAACGACGAGTTGACTTTGACTGGGAACTCGACGAGGAGGCTGCCATTTTGCTGCCGTGACCCAGTGGGTGTGTTTCAAGGGACCGAGGAGTCGCTCGCCAGTCGACAGCGACCAGACGCAAGCAGTTTCATCCTCCGATCCAGTCACGACTTTCGTCGCGTCTGGCGAGACGTCGACCGCACGCACGTAATCGCGGTGTGCCTTGAACTCGGTCACTCTTGAGTGACTCTCCACATTCCACACCGTCACCAAGCCACTTACCGTCCCACCGACGATCAGCTTTCCATCTCGTGACACTGCAATGTTGAGAACACCACTCCCCACATCCATTGCCGTCCCCACCTCTTTGCCATCCTCAATGCGCCAACGTCGAATCTTCCCTTCATCGTGGCTGCTCACGACGTGCTTCCCATCAGCGAGGACCGCGACTGAACCTATGTCCTCTCCACCATCGATTATGATTGGTTCTGCTTCCCTTCCGTGAACGATACCGGAAGAGGAACTGTTCTCATTCGATTCTTGTGTTCTCATCAGCATCGTTCTTGCAACCCGCCCAGTGCTCACCATTCTTTCGCCAGAGGCGTACTTTGGAAAACATACTCGGCTATGTATCAGATCAATGGAATGAGGGATAGTGGTCGTTTGTCCCCGGTACGCCGTCGTCGCCTGGTATACACGTGTCTCCTCATCACATCAATTCACACACTCACGATCACTTTGTGTCATGGCACCCTTACCCGCTCTTGATAATTATACAAGAACGAAAAACAGAGCATCGTGACTTGTGGGAGAGCTGGGCTGCTATGGCACGGAAGAGACTATTTGTCTGTAGTTGGTCTCGGTGCTGGATGAGCAAAGTTGGAAGCGATTCGATCACTCGACTGTGTTGGGAGTGGCCGCTACCATTGAGGGTCAAGTCCGTTATCGTGGGAAAGGGCATTTGGGCAGGGACTACCTGCCTAAGACGCGGCAAAGATTGATGGTCGAGCCTCAAGGTAAGACTTGTGAGGGACTCGAGTCGCATGAGGTGCTCATTCGTAGATGTGTCCAGGTCCAGACTCTAGAGTGCTGAGGCGCACGGGTACGAGATACTTGCAATGATTCCTGATCATCTTGTAGGCTTTGGATCATCGTGTCCGTGGGCGATCTGTCGAGATTGACACTAAGAGTAAATGATTTCAGGATCACCGGCACCCTCAAACGCAATAATCTCTAACCGAGTCAAGGACGGACCGTTCAGCCGTTGAAATAACGCGAGGTGGTCAGCTATGGGCCTTGCGTCCAGGATTGCCTCGAGTTTCGGAAACGGTAGGGAAAACTACTAAGAAGATGGCAGGCGAATGAACGGCGATGGAACGCAGTTGATTGATGCCAGGGATTTTGGCCTCAGGAATGGCATGATACTACGTGCTCCGTGGGCTGTCGTTCCTTGGTAAACGTGTTCCTTAATTTATCACTGGACGATCTTCGAGATGAGCGATGCCAACTAACACTCCCTGTTCCCGTTACAGTCATCAAGATCCACATCGAGTCAGGCAATAAGTTGGCCAAAAGGCTCAAGCCCAGGAACGATTTCACACAAGGCTTCAAGCGCAAGTTCCTTGAACATGCGGCATGTTCGAGCGAGGTGCGCAAGAGTACGCTGGTGAAGAAACTTGCGCACGACCTCTGATATTTCTGTTAGTTGTAGGACCGCATGCATGCCACCACTGCTGAGGTGCTCGTGAGAATCGAAGATGACTCGCCCCCGAGAGCCTCTGACAGAAGGTTTGTAGTTATATGGAGCCAAGCCTCGGAACAAGTAAGGCTTTCTGGTCATAAATTGGCGTGGGCTGGACAAGGACTCGGGGGGATTAAAAGTATACACCCTCTAGACTTACAAAGCAAGACGGATAGCAGTGATCGATCCTGCCGCAACTTTGGATGAAAGGATTATGTTGACGAGCATTCGTGCACTGGAACTCGCTCATGATCAGAGAGGACTTGCTGGTGGTTCGCGTGGCGCTGTCCAAGAAAGGATATTCGGCGAGAAGCGGACGCGAGACACCATCATACTGGCACACTATATCTGGTGTGGGCATCAACTTCCCGATCTCGTGTTTGGCCTCAAAAGCGATTCGGCGTTATACAAAGCGGCCTGGAATGCGAGTTGGGATGGCCTACGAAAACACCAAATCTCACGCTGTTGCGTTGATATCAGAATGGTAGGTAGTCGCAATAGCAGCTGGGGCCACAGAGCGTCCAGGTCCACGATCCAACTTGATCGCGATGTCGAAGCCGTCCAAAAATCAAATCCCAAGACCCGCACATGAGTCGCACAAAAGTCGCTAGCCCGCGTTATGAAGGTCAGCCCCAGGCATTCCGAGTCTGTAGCTCTTCTAGGGATCCTATTCACGGCGCTCATGCTGTCTTTTTCTCTCCTCGGCCTCTTCTTCAGCGTCCTGTGTGCACCTGCCAGGGGGAGACATTCAAACGAGTTTGGTACAGGCACTGTATTCCTCACCACCACGCGCAGGACATCTGAACCGGGCATCGATATTCGATCTCGACAAACATCTTTCTTCCTTGGTGCGTAAGTACCTTGCAGGGAATAGGAAAATACTGCACTTATCCAACATCCCACCGCCAGCACTTGTTCACCTGTGCATTACAGTCGTGCTTGGGGGTGCGAACCGACGCGGCACCCAATCCAAGAGTCTTGAGGTTACTGAAAACGTTGCTACTCTGACTTCTGCGGCAAAAGTCAACCTTGCGGACGACTCGACGAGTAAACGAGGCATGATTCGAGTATATGGACCCAAGGGTTGGTGCCGCCCGCGAGATAGGAACAGAGCAGCCCTCGAGCCTGGGCGCATGCCCCCACGACATGCGGTCGGGATGCTCACCCGTTTTCTTTGTGCTTGTAGACTTTGGTTGTATCGTATACGCCGTAAGCAGACCCAAACGGATGCGAACGGTGGGCTGATCTCTACTATAGCCTTGTCACGTCTCTCCTGCTCCCGGTACGGAACCAAACCGCACGGACCGCCGGACGGGTTCGCTTGTCAAGGGCATGTTGTATACCAAAGCCAGCAGACAAAGCATATGGATAGGGAAAATAAATATCGGAGCCACCTTTCAAAGTACCACCATCCTTTCCTGGCCGCACACGATCTAGTTGTGCGAATGGACGCGCCGCAGTGGACTTGTCCCTGGCTGGCTGTAGGGGCACTGCCCAGAACACCAAGTACAACGAAAGGATGATACATATTACGTGAAACAATGCGAATCACTACAAGATATCTAGCGTCCGTATCTTCTGTGTGAGGTAGCACGGTGAAATGCCACTGAGTAGCTGCACGACGATAGGATGATCAGAGGCAACACGCTTGTATTCATGGGGGGATAGAGGAACGAGCAGCAACGCGCCAATTTTGAAGGCTGTCTGAGACGCATGAAAAGCCGTAACACTCTTGTAAGCTTGTCGAGCTGTGAGATCAAGAACTCGCTACAGTACGGACTGCGACGAATTCGGAACAGAATGTAGATAATTGGTCTGCCCATAAGGGTACTTGGTAAGACCTTGAGCACCGTGCACAACGTTCGGCAAACGAGACAGTGTAGAATCAAGTGATGAGTCCTGCTGCGACTCGGAGTCTTGAGGAATCCCCACTCGGAATGTGATTTCATCCTGTGCTGTGGGTACTGTCCTTGAATAATTACTTCTCGAAAAGCGATGTTGATCAGTTAGTCCAACTTGCACAACGATCAACAGTGGCGTCAATGCCTGCCAAAACAACTCAGTGCACAAAGGAGAAGGAATGGCGGGGAACACATACAGCTACTTGAGAAGCGACGTCGACTCCGGTCGAGAAACCGAGGCCATTCGATACGTAGAGAACAAGCGTAATGAGATTGGCACCTGCAAAGATGGCACCAGATTCGACAATGAAATATATTGAGAGCGCATATCGATTGATACGTGTGGACGTCAAAGAAGCCGTTGTCCGACCTATCCACCAGAGACGCCCCGCAATCGCTATCGTGAGGGACACATTGAGGGTGATATTGAGCACCAATGCTGATATAGCGAGGCTGGCCACTATTGAATCATGCGAGCCGACGCTCGGGCGCGTAGCATAGGCCACGGCTGGATAAGTGGTACCTAAGGGGATGTTGGCGACCTGTCAAGCAAAACTGGGAGATCATGTACCGATGAAAGCGGCCTCTAATATTATCTATGCGGCAGTCTCAGTGAAGAGTTTCAACGCAGATGATCAATTACCTACTGGAAATACAATAACCCTCCAGTCGTACATGAAAACCACATAAAGTCGCCAAATCTCATTGATAACAAGTGAGCGTCTCAGCACACATATTATCACATTATCGTAGCTACATTGAACTTACTATAATAAAGTCTTGGACGAACACCTTCATTGTTCCGTTCAGCATAATTTGGCATACTTGCACAGCAGTATTGCATACCAGAGTCTCGTAGATATTGTACTTGAGCACGCACAGTATAGTGTCATTGTAGAACCAATATATCGTGGAGTAGTCAGGTACATCAGCCGGCACATAGACGAACGCGTCCAGCAATTGTTGCAGAGATACCCCCACATGAACAGTGGCGAGAAGGATGAGTATCGTGGACATCACGACGAGCACCCTACCAATCGCATATGATCAATGATGTGTTACTCGTGTGAAATGACCTTGGACCTACCATCGCAGAGTGGGGATCTTGCCTCCATGCAGGAGAATGAGCATAGACAGTGCATACATGACGCAACTACAATGATATTGATACCATTCAAAGTGTTCGTTGCAGCCGCCCAGACTTACTTGACACCTGGCAATTTGCGTGGCTCATCAGTAGGAGATATAACACAAAGATAACTCCAGACATACCGTACAACACAGTCTCAACCCATATCCCGATCATGGATATTTTGTCCATGGGAGGAAGGGCAATATTTGCGGTCGCCATCTTGTCCAACCGATGCGGCACGGGCATGCAATGTGTCTATTAAACGTGCTGCGGGAATACTAGTACGCGGAATTCCTGAATCGTCATGGTATCCACTAGCAGTGGTCCATATTGACAGTTGATGCCATCATGGGCTTTGTTCGGTGCTGGCAGTGCAGGAGCATAGCAGGAGCATATGCTACAATGCCATATGTGGTGCAGCGTACCTAAAATGTGGCGGGAATAAATGTGCACCCTGTGTACAGTGACAAGAACGAACAAGACGCGCCGAGATATCGGGAACTTACCAAGAAACGGTGGTGCCTAGGTTTTTGGGAATAATATTTTGCCACATTAGGTGAAGTGAGGCACGAGCGCAGCCGCAATGCTACGGTTGCGGACAATCGATTCTAATTTCATTTTGCACTTGTCTTTGTACGCACGCGCATACATTCAGCTCTCGATAGTGCATAACCACTTCACAGTATACTTATCTTTCAACCTTGCATCTGGATATGGACGGAGTTTGGCCCGCTCACACATGTACCCTGGTCCCCGGGATCCTACTAAACGACACCTTTGGGAGGGGGGGCGGCGCAGCGCGATGGAACGTATGAATGTCAAGTGTTGGTGCGTTTCTTTTGGAAATTTACGTCCCAGCTTGGGTAATCTGACTCTGGCTAGATCGTGATCGTGTTTCTGTAGACCTGTCCTACGCACCAGCTCTCTGTCGAGAATCTCGTAGACGTGAAAAGGCGGTGCGACTTCGTTAAACACCCCACCGTTGAAACGTTGAAGGGCTGTGTAGAATGTATGTTTTCCACGTGTGCCCGTAGCTCTTGTCGGGGTCCCATTCGTAGCGCTCATGATTTCTTTTGCTCTCCCCAGGCTCTTCTTCGGCGTCCTGGGTGCACGTGCCAGGGGCAGACATTCCAACGAGTTTGGTCACGGTACGGGCTCTGACTGTATTCCTCACCTCCATGCGCAGGACATCCGAACCGGGTATCGATATGCGATCTCGACAAAGACCTTTCTTCCTTGGTACGTACCTTAATACAGTGCCCATCCATCACTCCACCGCCAGCGCTTCTTCGCCTGTGCGTTTACAGTTCTGCTGTTGCGAACGGAACGCCGCACCCAATCCAAGAGTCTTGAGGTGACTGAAAACGTTGCAACTCTGGCTTCTGCGGCAAAAGTCAACCTTGCCGACAGCTCGACGGGTAAACGAGCCTCAGGTGATTCGAGTACATGGATCCACGGGTTGGTGCCACGCGAGATGGGAACAGAGCAACCTTCGAGCTCCCGTGGGCATGCCTCCACGAGATGCGGTCGGGATGCTCACCCGTTTTCTTTGTGTTTCAAGAAACCATTGGTTGTATCGTATACGCTGTAAGCAGACCCAGATGGATACGATCAATGGGCTGATCCCTGCTATAGCCCTGTCACGTATCTCCTGAAAGTACTCCCAACACAGAACCAAACCGCACAGACCGCCAGACAAGTTCGCTTGTCAAGGCCGATTTGCATGTTGCACACCAAAGCCAGCAGACAGAGCATATGGATAGTAGGGAAAATAGATATCCGACCCATGTTTCAAAGTACCACCATCCTTTCCCGGCCACATACGATCCGGTTGTGCGAATGGACCCGCCGCAGTCGACTCGTCCCGAGCTGGCTCAGTGGGGGCCCTGTCCGGCACACCGAGTACAACGAAAGCATGATATATGTCATGTGAAATAATGCGAAACAACTACGAGATATCTAGCGTCCGCATCTGCTGTACGAGGTAGCGTGGTGAAATGTCACTGAGTAGTTGCACGACGATGAGATGATCAGAGGCAACACGCTTGTATTTATTGTAGGATAGAGGGACGAGCAGCAGCGCGCCAAAAGGTTGTCTGAGACCCACGAAAAGCCGTAATGCTCTTGTAAGCTTGTCGAGCTGTGAGGCATTGTGTGAAGACGAGACATTATGAGATGACGAGGGAGAGTGCGCGTTGGTGAACAGAGCGTCGCTATCCCCATCGACCGGGGTGACTGGTTCGGCGTCATCCTCAACTGGGAGGGTAGGATCAAGAAGGCACTGGAACCATGGGTGCACAAGTACCAGATTGTTCAGGCTGGACAAGTCTTCC
>JBBPRV010001362.1:0-10309 GCA_038093235.1 Boletus harrisonii | reverse complement strand
TATCGGGAGTGCGGAGGCGGCGCCTTTACCCGGGTGGCGAGGTTGATTGACACTGCATATGTATTGTACTTATGCTTACAGTTCTCGACATAATTGTACAAGATACCCTCGCGATGTGATACAACGACAGCCGCCGCAAAGCTAGGAATCGAGGGCGCGAGAGACCAAGAAAGAACCAAAATAGTTGTTCAGGTCTGCAACGGCGGTCGAAGGAGCGATCGCCCCCACATATCCATCCGGTCGAACGACCACAAGCGTAATCTGCTTCGGATCGATCCCGAACTTTTCATACGCATGTCCGCCTTTGCTTCCTGTTACATCGGTATCGTCGAGAAGCACGCTGCGGCAGGTCCATGGATCATCCCACCAGCGACAAGCTTCAGAAAGAGAGGATAACACTCACTTTGACCAGTGGGGACGGAAGAACGTTGGGATATGGAAGTAATTGAAGTCCTCCTTCTTCCCTACGGCGATTGTGATAATGTCGAATACA
Source organism: Boletus harrisonii (assembly GCA_038093235.1). NCBI lineage: Eukaryota > Fungi > Basidiomycota > Agaricomycetes > Boletales > Boletaceae > Boletus > Boletus harrisonii. The sequence continues at coordinate 9,816 of JBBPRV010001362.1, read as the reverse complement.
TTCCAGATGTTCTCATCAGCACTGTATTTCTGGAGGAAGCTCGACGGCTTGCTCAATTCCTCTGCGAACAAATTCAACTCGGCGACCCGCGTCTCAGTGAGGTTCCCCACGAAGAAGAGCACTTTGAAGCGAACATCTGCGGGGAGCAAGTCCTGTATGTCGACTGGGCGTATATCGGCTGCGCGAACGAAGATTTGTGGGAGCATTCTCTGTCCAATAATCAAATTCTCTGCGCATTTCTGATGTTTGGGAACCACAATCGCAGAAGGGGTGTAGTGAACTCCGATGCCGCTCGTGAGTCCTCCGAACGTCTGGAACGCTCTAATATAGGAATTGAAGAGAGAAAGATTCACCGACAGCCCGGAACACCATGTACAAGACACTCACTGCAAGAACTGTTCGTGGGATACACCGTCTTCGTTCTCCGTCGTCCTTGGCTTTCCGGAGAACAGAGCTGCAAACCCCTTGTCGAAATTTATCAAGTCTTGCGCGTATTTCCTGCGCTCGTATTCGTACTGGAAAAGAGAATATGAAAAGTACAGAAAAGTAAGTCGTTGCAAAAACCTACAGTCTTCAAGAGCGACGGGCTGGACCATCCTCTGAGCACCTGTGCAAGCTTCCACGCTAAACAACTCTCAGTTCATGCCAAACCACACGGGGAGATGCATACCGAGGTTATGGGTGTCATTCATGCTGGCATTCATACCTTGACCTAAACCGTGGAGAAATGACTCCAGAATCAAGGCAGAAGAGAAATCTTCTCACCAGCTTTTGGGGAATGGGTATGGCATGCATCACCGGCAATGAAAACACGGTCCTTGACGGAATAACTAGACGCAACACGCTGCCCGACTGGCAGGTAGCTCACGATGACACAAATGTGAGTGGGATAGTTGGAAAGGACATACTAATGTAGATAGTCCACCATTCGAGCCCTTTCGGGTCGCCCAACTCAAATGGATGAAATATCTTCCTCGAGACCTATCGACGCTCATCAATCGTACGACAAAGTTCAGCACCTTCTTGACAATACTCACTGAAATAAGCTTCTCCGGAGTCAGCTTGCTCTTGTCAACTCTCCCGGTCAGACCTATAACATCCGCGTCCGATAGCTGGGTGTACAAACGGACTGTGTCGCCCTCGCGGGGAATAATCATGCAGGACCCGTTCTCGGAATGGATAAAAGTACGGTTCCGAATATCCGGGAAGTTTGTTTCTGGTACGATGTCGACAACACCCCATATGTGTTCTGTTCGGTCTGATTAGGCATACGGCAGAAGCACAGCACCATTCCCGTCAGATCACCTGTTTGTTCGCCTTCCATCTCAATTCCTAGAGCCTTTCGCACCCACGAATGTGCTCCTGTAGACAAACTGAATGTCGGTATCAGACCCACATACGAGTGGGGTATGACTTACCGTCTGCCCCGACAACGAATTTGGCATATACAATTTCTGACCTATTCTCCTCGTCGACCGCGTCTAAATGCTCTATTGTAACCTGGAGTTACCATTGTCCGTAAACTAAAAGGCGAGTGGTCTGGTTAGCGCCCACCTTCACTGGGTATGACGAAAGGCTTGACAGTTCATTGGCGTCTTCCGAAATCTCAATGTCGACGGGCTGTCTCGGGCGTTCAACTTCAACTCCATGATCCTTCAAAGAATCAATGAAAATAGCTTCTATTGCTCCCTGGTGGAGCGTGATCTAGACGCCCATCCACGAATTGACATAAGAAAAGAAGTTTGATGACAAGGGCCACACCTTGAATGGATAACGCGCAGTTGGCGCAGTGACGTCGGGAGCACGTCCGGTGCACTTCAGGATTCGCCCTTGAGAAACCCGAGAAACACTCCACGGCCGGGGATGTCATACCTCGATTCCTCCATCGCGGCCAGGGTTGTAGAATGCCTTGAGCACATCATACCCCGTCAGACGAGTAAAATATACGACCAAGTAAACGTTCACCTACACACATGTGCATCTGGTTTCCCTCTCGGATCAAGCGTTCGGCGAGCCCATAGCTCTATTACAGAGGTTCGACCAGTTATGAAAGATGTGGAGAACGAGGGCGGCCTATACCTGCAACACTTCGATTGTCCTTGGCTGAATGCCGTCCGCTTGACCAGCTGCGACCTTGATGGGGCTGGGGACAATCAGCACTCGACCGCTACTGTCGTTGAACATGATCCATACCGTTTATCAATGATCCTCACATCTGCATGTGCCATTGCGAGTGCGTTGGCACACATGACTCCGGCAGGGCCAGCTCCAATGATCAAGACATCGACACGACTTTCCAGAGGCATGGTGGATGGGTGTTGGGAGTAGAAACCACTTTAGCTCCCAGGTTCATGTTGGGGACCGAATAGTCCATCTAATTGATACCCGAGGCAGTCCTAGTCTGGTGACCAGACCGGTCTATGAGGTTGCCGCGTTGAGAGGCAAACCGTCGATAGACTCATGATCGCCCTTGTTCCAACAATGCACGCTACAGGCGTCTGGGATCGGAACAAATCATCAATTATCGCCCATTATCTAGTCTATCAAGGATTCCATAGTGATGTGCCGGGCCCGGGTCGGGCTCAAAGCCCAGGGTCGGGCCTGGCTTGCAAGGGCTGAGGCCCATCCGAATCATAGGCCTGAGCCTTCAACAAGGGCCCGGGTCAGGCCCAGGTCAGGCTCGGGCCCAAGCTGCGGCCTATGATATATCTAGTACTGACAAGACATTTATCAGCAAATGCAAAGTTAGCTGTGCAGTGTTGAGACTCTGCACAGCATGTGACAGCCATCACAGAGTGACAGAAAGGTCCCCCTCTGGGCAGCTGTGGCACAGTGTGCACTGTCGAGAATCTATGATTCTAATATTAATTATTTTACTTTGTCTGGGTTGCTCTTCATGATTACTGATACATTCTAGACCCATGATGTCACAAGTTCTAGACCTTTATGATATCAGTATGACATTGTTTCTATTCTTATCCAGATGATGTCATAGCACACCATTATGGCATGATTCATAGCCATTCACACACCATTCCACAGTCACTGCAGAAGTGAAGTTTTAACCAGCTCGAGGTACTGTCAGGATAGAGCTCAAATTTGATTTGTAACTAGAAGCTGGCCAATCTAATCAAACGGGAGCCAATGTGGTCTGGAATGACAGCGCTTCAGAACTATAACAGGACCTTAGATAGTGGCTATGTTGACCTCAGAATAAAAGGCCATAACACCTATCTGGACTCAAGATGTGCAACTGATAGCTGATCTGTCTGCAAACCAGGGTCTGGTTTACAGCTGTATAAATTACTGTTAAGCTATGGATAGGAAGTACAGCCGGTTCATGTGGATCCCCCCCAGATGCTACCCTGCCAGGCTGCTTGGAAAAAAATACATAAAATACATATGCCCTCCTGGGCCCCCTTCATCCATTTGATAACAAGAATGCAAGTTCTTGCTGGGTGCAGAGACGACAGTGAAGGGTGAACCAGTGAGGAGAATACTCACTTAGGTACTTCACAGTATGAAAGACTGTTGCTTGATAGCTATTCACTTGTTGGGAGGAGAGAAGAGCTTAGATTCTGAGTACGAAAGTACTTGGGCTTAAGTAGTGTCTAACTACTGTTTGTACATATTGTGATATCCTTCTAAATAGAGAAGGTGGTACAATGTTGAAATAATCGTGAGAATGAGTGGTGCAATCTGCAGTAGTAAGAGATAAAGGCCATTGGTCAAAAGCCATGATAATGTGATAATTGTGTGATATGTCACCATCTGGATAAGAATAAAAAATGGTGTCATAGTTATGTCATAATGGTCTAGAACTTGTGATGTCATGGGTCTAGAATGTATTAGTAATCATGAAGAGTGACCCAGACAAGATAAGATAATTAATATTGAATCATAGATTCTCAATATTTGACTTGCTCCCAAAGATGAGCACATTTTCCCTCTGCCCAGATGGAGCTGTGAGCCTAGACAGCGTCAACAATCCAGCTCAGGGATCAACAAATCCTGGCACTAGTACAGGTGGTCACCTCTCACCGCTTATGATGACCTGTTCTCGAGAAGGCTCACTACCAGTGAATATTGAAGTGGATTTCAGTATGACAATCATGAATCAACATCCTGCAAGTACTATGGTTATCATTCACAGTTGAAAATGAAGGGAGGAATACTTACCAGCTTTCTAGGTGGCGCCTAGTCAATGGTTTGGGATGCTTCAGAATCCAGGCCATTTTGATGGAGCTCAGCAAGTTGGCCATTCGCCCCTGATGCTGTTTGGTGACCATCATGCTAGGCAACACTTTCTGTGAGTAGCAATGCATCATGGCAATGGAAACAGCACTCAGGCTCAACTCAACTTTTGCAGAGGTGACACTGTGACCAGTTCTCCATCGCCTTCTTAGTCTTCCTTCAGCTTCATAGGTGAACCAGGATCTCATTTGGGCTCACACACCATTGGGGTCAATTGTGGTGGTCTGTGGTTGGATTTTTCTTATGGATATTCAAGTTTTCCTCCAATGCCACATGGCCCATAGCACGGGTTACAACTTAACACCTTTCAAAATCCAAATGGAATGTACCCAAATAATATGAACATGTCAGTGACTCAGTCAATGGAAAATATGATGAAGCTCATACTTCAGGAAGTTCAGCAAATGAATCAGCACATTTCTAGTGTTGAGTCAACCAATAAGAATATTCTTGCAAGCCAGGAGCAACTTACTGCTCGCATTCAAGCAACTGAAGATGGTGTCTGTCGGATTGAGGAAACAGTTGCACAGACCACGAACTCTAAAAATTTGGCCCTGAAAATGAGCAACACATCCAAGAATATCTCAAATCAGCATTTGAAGCTCAAGGTAAGGATTAACTTATGTTCAGTCACCTGATTGCAATCTTAGTTTATAGGGCATTATCCAACCTGTTACGATCGGTATATTCCCGTACCCCTATGTTTGTTGGACTTAACGTTTTCCACGTATACCAACAGACAATTCTTTCTCTTCACACTTCACCCTTATCTCGTGTGTCTTAGTTGTCTCACTCCTTCACTCCGTTTCACGCATGAGACTTCTTATCTTCTCTGTTTCACATTCTATGTTTCACCTTTTCACAAAAAGTGTTCGATCATGCTTCCATTCCTTTCCCTTGATACACATGTTTCATTTATGTTTCGCTTCTCTTCCGTTCTGCCACACTGCATGTTGGCCTCACATGTTTCACTTCCGTTTCACCCTATGCCCTTTTCCCCTTTTGTTCCCAGATCGTTAGATACGGTCACAACATGTACATACCTCCAGTAGGTACTTAAGGCTCGATGCCAGCACCAGAGAACTCTAGTCTAGTTCTCTTGGTGTTTTCCCCTAAAGCACTATAAGAAGGACTCTCTTGGCCTAACAAGCCTATTCTCTACGCTTCCCCTACAAGTCCAAGGATCTGTTGGCAACCTAAGGAGCTACGCTCTAGGGTTGTTTCACAACCCCTCTTCTTTGAGCTCCTAGGGATTACATAACCTGGAGAGCAAACATTATTGTTAGATTAGCTTGTCACTCTAGGACCCTTACCTGACAACCAGGCTTTTCTTCCTGTTGAGGGATCAGAGAAAAAGCTCTGGCATCCTCGGTGGAACAAGGGCGTTAACAACATGGTAAATACACTCTACATCAATGAGATCATTCAGTGTGTTATGCAAAATGAAAAGGTACACTTAATACCTATCTTTCATGGCTAAAATGAATTCCATCATTAGGTGAAACATGAGAAGGGCCCTGACATTCCAGACAACACAGATTTCAATGAGCAAGTTGTTGCAACAATGACAAAAGACTATTTTTGCAATCTGGCTGAGCAATACAAGACCCATATTAACCCTGAGAAGTCCTGGAAGTATGCCAAGAAGCAAACTGATGGCAAACAGCGGAGTAGATGTGCAACTATCAGTATCTATTACCACTTTTTAATGTGACTTACATGTCTAAATAGGCTGCAATGCAATGTTGTGAAGCGATTGAAGAGTTTGAAAAGTTGTATGAAGCTGAGGGTATTGCAGCAATGATTGATACCAACTTTGGTTTGGAGTACTTGAGCTGCGTGGAAGAAAATCTCAGTGACGACTCAAAACATTGACACCAGGACCAAAACATAGAAAAGTGGCACAGATGGCAATTGGACTGTGCTGGCACTCACTTGATGTAAGTCCATTCATAAATGATAATCAAATTGAAGGCTTACCAAGATGCTGGTAGTATGTTGCTGTTTTACATGTGTTAGATGCAATTCGTTGTTGTACTGCATCATCATTTGCCATTCTTCATGAATGCTCGTGGCATGTCCTTGTCAGCCTGCGTAATCCAGCAACAAGTACAGAGATATCTGTGAGAATGAGATGTGAAACCACTCATTTTATGGGCAGACGGTTTGTTACAAATGATTGCAACAAGAATGACATAAACATGTCGACCTGGAGAATTGAGATATTGGAACATTAGGTTAGAGGGTTGAATGAGGGGGACAAAACCTTGGGGGAAAGAAGGTGTTGGTACCTTTATACCATGCTTCCAGAGTCGAAGAAGATCAGATATGATTGGATGCAAGAAACATTGGATTTGATCAGGATTTTGCTCCTTTGATCCGGGAAGAATGCTTGTGAGCAATAGATTTGACATCCAGTATCTATATACTTGTCATGTACGAATCTGGGATCCTGGATGCAGAAAAGTACTTGCCTATATTCAGGGGGCAAATTGCAGATCAAGAATGATGTCAGGCATGATGAATGTGGTGGAGAATTACTGCTCCATGTATATGAGAACCTGTTCACTGGAAAGTTAGTGTCAAATGCCAGATGTGAAAAGGTAACAGTGTAACCAATCAACACCCAAGTTCAAGCCTATCCAAAGTTCTCCACTTGGTCCTTGATGCTTAGCCAGTCTGTTGGAGAAAAAAAGGGTTCCATTTGGAGCCTTGAGTTTGGAACGACAAATCTCATCATCAAAGATGTTAGTGTATTGACCCTGTGTCCATGGTTTGACCTGCCATCAATCAAGTGTATCTTCAAGTCCTGGAATAGCAAGTAATGAACGAATTTGTTGCGAAAGAGGAAGGTACGGATACTTGATGCATGGAATCTTCTTTGATTGATTGTTTCCTTGTTGACTCTTGTCAGGAAGAAAGAAATTGATGGAGCACATTAGACATGAGTCTTGAGTGAACCAGCTGGGGGGTAAACATCTCAGGAACCTGGACACACAGGAAGTAAGACCATAGGTGCATCAAGGCCAGGAAAGCAGGTTGCAGATTGAAGAGTAATGAAAGGAGAGGTTAGCCGAGGAGCAACCAAAGTGAGAAGGTAAGCCATGATTGTGAGAAATGCATGGAAGGTGGAACTGCAAATGAAGCCATGTTGCTAGCGCATAGATGACAAGAAGATGAGGGGGTTGGTTGACATAGTTGCACTTGTTATGAGGCTCCAGTAAAATCTCAAAGGGATTGGGATCATCTTCACTTGATGTTGGAACCAAGATTGGTGGATCATCATCATCTTGGTGAATCTCGTCTTTCTTGTCTTGGTGAGTCTCCTCATTATCAAGGTCTTGAGCCTGAGGGTCTTGTTCATTGTAGTTACTGATCTCTTGGTTGTTGAAGTCAATCAATGTATTGAGATCATGTCTCATCTCATTAACAAGCTTCTCAGTTGCTTGCTCTATTCTCTGCTCCATTGGATCTCATTGAGGGAGGCTGTGTGTGAGATATGAGTTGAGGGGTTGTTCCCCAGCTCTGGTAAGCACGTTATACTGCGTGTAATAATCAATAGCCTGGAGAAGTGCATTGGGAGAATGAAAATTGGGCCCAAGGCTCGAAAGGCTTTTTCTGTATACTTGGATGTCAATATCCACTTGGGTAAGTACTCTGTGATTGATCATTTCTTGTTCAACAGTGCATGGTGAAGATGCAGGTGGACCTAGAAAATCCAACATGGGTGGTAAGATTGGGCCATGAATAGGATAAGAGGGAGTCAAGCTGCCAGTGAGGAGCATTTCAGATGCATGGGGTATGACTAGACCTTGATGGACAGTTTGGAAGATGGCCATTTTGAGTTGTAGGTCATTCTGCTTGTGGGTTCTCTTGATTGAGGGGAAAACATATGTACTGCTGCACTTGTGACTCTGGCAAAAGCACTTAACAAAGGGAGGCATGGGGATGTGTCATGATGAATGGATGAGATTGATGAGATGTGAGATAACCTTGTCAAGGTCACCTGACTAATTTGCTTACAAAAAAGAGATGGTGATAAAGTAAAAAGATGGACATTAAACATGGTGTGTTTAAGTAGGATACATGGTATGCAAGCTAATGAGAGTGGGCAAAGGATGAGTCAATAATGGGGGAAGAAGGGATGCCTGTGTTCATGGGCAGTTTCTCCAGGATGGGTATGCATACTTTGCGCTACTAGAAATCAGTACTTTGCAACTTGTCAGATGGGGGGGGTACTTTTTTAATTTGTCAGATAACAGCTTCAATCTCTCTGTCACTTTCAGGTTCTGTAGTGCTTGTATCTCAATTTGCACCAAGAGATTAGATTAAAAGGTTAAAGACTTGAAAAACAGGTGCTTACCAATGTCTTTGGTCACGTCAGTCTGCACTGTAAGAAAACCGCTGGTTCTTGATATATCAGCAAGTGTTTTGTCCCCTTTGACATGTTTGAATGGTTGTTTGGGTTCCTGGTGTGGAAAATACTTGGGTGATGGCCTGATTTCAATGGTCTATGAATGGTGGGATTCAGTTTAATTGGCTGCAAATAAAATGTGTACCAGAGGGCCAGGGAACTCTGGATTGTATGTAAAGCAATATATGTATCTTGTTGTGTTTGAGGGGTATTTCAAGTACAACCTTGTGAGAAGGCATGTTAATGCGAGTGGACTTAGTGAAAAAAATACACACATAGAGTGTGAGTGAGATGAGAATCCCAGATGTCTAGATAGACAAGCTCTTGAAAATCCGGGCGTGGGTTGAAGGATAGTTAGTGGAGCTAATCAGGTTTGTCTAATTTGTGGGTTGTTGAGTGTATCAAGGTCCAGTTACGATACAGATACGGTTGGCTGAGGTTGAAATTTCATCATCTCAGGCCATCATCCAGTTAGATTACCGTTAGATTGTTTTGGACACACGGGTACAGTTATCACAACAATCTACATCTGGTTGATCTATGGTTAAAAAGTCGTTTCCACAGTGAGTACTATTGCACCATTGCTTCTCACAATTATTTCACATTGTACCATCTTCTCTATTTAGACAAGAACCACAATATGTACTGTACAAACATACTTGTACAGTTTATAACATCAGCAAATTCACAATGAGCTGCACAGCTAGATCCCCCCCTGTGCAGCCCCTACAGGCTCATACAGGGCTTCATAGGGGGGGACCTAGCTGTGTAGCTCATTGTGAATTTGCTGACAAAACCTGAGTACTTTCCATACTCAGAATACTAAGCTCTCTCTCATACATACCACTGAGTGATAGCTACTAGCAACAGACTTGCACTACTGTGAAGTATCTACTAAGTGAGTATTCTCCTCACTGGTTCACCCTTCACTGTTGTCTCTGCACCCAGCGAGATCTTGCACTCTCGTTAGGTTATGAGTAGTGCTGTGCCAGCCTGGCCTGAAGCCATGAAGCTGGCTGAGCCAAGCCTTCACAGGCCAGGCCAAGCCAGGCCATCATAGGGGCTTAAGTGGGGCCCAAGGCTTGGCCTAGGGTTTTATGAAGCCTAGGCCTGGCCAAGCTGAGCTGTTGAAGCCCCAGAAGCCTAAT
>JBBPRV010001361.1:0-10312 GCA_038093235.1 Boletus harrisonii | reverse complement strand
ACCAGAATCGCATCTCTTGCATGCTAAGTACATGCTGCGAGCATACAAACTCTCTCGTTCCAAGGATTTTGCTACAGTGACTTCCCTTTAGTCCTCATTGTTCCCATTGTCTCCTCTGGCTCCTCCCTATCCCATCTGCTTGTAATCCCATCCCCCCACTCCATGGTTTGATTATTCGAGAGACAAAACACCTTCTGCGCCTCCAGTCAAGTTGGATCCTCCCATCCCTTCTTCCCATCATAAATTCAATGAGTGTTGTACGCCATAACCTCAAAGGATTTCCTCACTATCTGACAAGTCAGCATGCTCCCTCGATGTTAGCACGTTGGCTCACTAAATTGCCCATGCACCATGGGTACCCAACGTTCCAACACCCTCTCCTGGAGATCCAGGATTCCTCATGTCAGGGCCAGAATGACCAACACGGTCACCAACACCAAGCACAATGTGATAAAGGAGATTGTTACAAGGAGGAATTGATACATGAGGATTTTTCTAATCCACACACACTTCATCACTCACCTCTTAACCTTCTCCACAATAACCCTATCTCCCCTGCTGCGCCCTCAGTCCGCAGTCCGCTGTCCACAGTCCGCAGTCTGCAGCTGCGTTCTCCCGACTCCACCTGATCCTGTTCTGATCTGCAGAAGCATCAGAATTCCGCTTCCTTTGTGCTTCTTTCCATTTCTGTTCTGCTTGAATCTTTCCGGTTTCTCAATTAGAATTCTCCCTTGGGTATCTAAATGCCCAGGACTTCCGTTTATTTCTTCAGTTTCTTTAATTTCTTTTTTCTTTTATGTCTTCCGCCATAGTTGTAGAATGTTCCTCTTCTCCCCCTGACCCAGTTATTCCCCTCTCTTTGCTCAGTCAATTCCCTCTTCAGGAGCTCCATGTCGTCATCACATCTGTTCTCAAAGACCTGTCAGCGCTCCTCCCTATCGAACAAAGTGCGGAGTTCAGGAATGATTGGGAAGTCCTCACCACGGGTCTCATTTGGCTCTACCACAACTATTCCCATGGGAGACTCCACTTGGCAATGACCCCCTATATTTCTGCTGCAGACACCCTTCGCTGGAACCAAAGGCTCATTGCCCAGCAATATGAGGTCCTCCAGCTTCTCTGCTTCACCTACTTCTCCCACTTTTTCCACCATGTCCCAGAGGAGATCATGCAATGAATTCTCGCCGCCTCTGCTGGACTCTGTACTGAGCAGCAATGAAGGAACCTCGTCCTGGTCACTACGCCCCCTTCTTCTGAGATCTTGAACTCCGCCACCCAATCTGCTCCAGACCTTGACTCCGGAGTTGGTACTGCAGCGACCTTGAAAGAGAGCCAACCCCCTTTGTCGCCAGACCCCCTTCCCATGCCATCCCCACTTCACCGACACCAACCCACACCTGCCCCTGACCTTGACTTCTCTCAGTTGGTCAGCACCCTCAAATCCATATTCCAATTCATGCCTGGAACTTCCTCCACAGTTGTCCAAGGAGCTATGCTCCCTCGATGTCGCAATCGTGCAGCTGTCTGCTGCTTCGTATGTGGCAGCCCCAGCCACCTCCATCCCAACTGCCCTACCTACCAGTGCCTTTACTGTAGTAACCATGCTCCCAGACATATTCAATCCACCTGTCTGCTCTACCTCTCCAGAGCCAACGGCAGGGACCCTGACGAAACCGACAGTGACAATGGAAGTGTTGGATTCTGAGACAGTGTCTCAGGTATACAATGGGGGTAATGTTACAGAAATCCCCTGGATGTCTGAAGCCGAGGAGCATGAGTTCACTTCGTGGATTTCCGCATGGGAGCCCGAGGACTCTTCTTCCGATTTCCTCCATTTCTTCAATCTTCAATCTGATTCTTTTGATCCTTAGATGGAGTTCTGTTCTTCTTCTGCTCTTCTATTCCAGCCAGAACTCCTGATCCTTTGCGCAGTCCGCAGTATGTCTTCCTTTTGTTCCACTTCTGTTTTCTTCTGCAGTTTATCCTTGCCCATTTCTCCTTATGGATGTATCCCCTTCTAGAACAGTGTTCCACTGTTCCATTTCCCCTTAGGACTCTTTATTCTGAGTCCGCTCATAGTATATAAACGCCCAGTGTACTTATACTTTTTCTCAGTTAGTTCTACACAATACAAGTGTAGTATCTAGCCCAATCCGCTGGTAGTTTGCAAACTACTTGTCAAGACCCTTCTCATAGTCTCTACGTCTACCAAGTGTTGTAGACTCTTTGATTCACTTAGTGGGTAACACGGTCCACAAGCTCAACAAACTCCGACTTCACCCGTCATTCGTCACGTGACTCTTGCCAATAAAGCTAGGTTCTACGTTTAGCGTAACACATTCATCTCACATTAGCTTTCTCCTTTTGATCAAGATATGTATTCCGTGCACTTGAGCTTGGTTGCACTCAGATCCTCATATTGTCTAGGCTATCATTGTGTTTATGGCCGGTGAGCACAACAATGCGATATCCCATGTAGACGACCTCATTGTTATGGTGCACTTCAATTTGATATGCTACGTAGTTCAGGCATGTCCATACACATTACCACACAACAGACATCCCTACTGACATTTCTGCCAGGCATATATGCATCTTCTCCTTGGAAACTCGCACATGGAGAGTGGCGACTACAAGAGTGCGATTCGATGTTTTGAACGTGCACGATCCCAGATGCGGCCCTACATGAGCCAAGTGTTCTCGGTGATCTCATTGGTAAACTTCCTAACGGCCAATTCAACAGTGTCTGTGTGAAGCCCTATATGCCGCCAGTCGCATCAACAAGGCCAGCCAGTCTTTACTAAATATTGTAAATACTCAAGCACTCTATGTGACTGGACCGATCACTATCTGGCTTTCTGGTGAGTCAAGTTTTATCCGTCCCTCTGTTATGCATTTGAAATTTCACCAGATTTCATGCAACAATGTCTCTCCACCCCTGAGAGCGGTGGTGACACAACCCTCCACTCGCCCTCCCCAACACCACTCTTGAGAGGGTGGGTAAAATTAAAATTGACAGGCAGTTCATGGAAGATGCCTTGGTTGCTGCTGTCACCATGAGTGCCTCCTTCTGTTTCTGTACTCCTTGTGGGCTTGATGCTCTGTTGTTCTTGAGTTTATGGCATCAAGACTCACAATTTATCGGGCTCTCTGAGATCATCTCAAGACACTCAACAAGATAATCGTTGTGACTGAGTGCTTCCATGGAATGATGACTGAACTGAGACATGAAAACCTAGGTGTTGATCAGGCGGAATGGGTTCTTGGTGAGTAATCTTGCATGCTGTGTACACATTGTTGTTTATGCGACTATTCCCTGTCAGACTTCAGGCAGCATTTCTCCAAGAAAATGAAGCATCTTGAAGATGCTGCAATGAATGCCCAGCAACTCAACAAGGCCATTTCCGAGTATTCCGCCACACTATCCCTCGATCCCCCTGCACCTCAAGGTCTCTTCATCAGGTGAAGCAAGGCATACATAGCCAGGGGTATGTGGGGGGATGTGTTGAATGATGCAAACAATGTTCATTCCTTTGTCTTGTATGGGTTCATTCTTGTGTATGGTATTATCATTAGGTGGTCGCGCTCGATTCATCCTCTCTGTGGGGGTACGAGAGGAAGTGTGCAGCTTTACACAGGACAGAACGCTATGACAATGCCATTTGCACGTTCGAGACAATGCTCTTGAAGATATCACAGTCGCCTCATCCAGAAATTCATGGTGAGTACATCAACGTTGTGCTAATGTTTATGTATTGATTTTGTCTTGCAGAGCATTATCACAAGTATGTAAATCCAGAGCCAACCAAGGCAGTAATTCGTGTGGCAATTGAAATGGCCATTTTCGAATTCCCGCTACATCACAAAAAATGCAAAATCACGAGACCACAATAGATGGTAATAGTTTCCATTATCATGTGCTATGGGCCGGTTTGACATATCAGATTTCATACACCCATGTTCTATTATCTCAATTAGCTGCTTCTTCGATCTGGAGGCAGACCCTTCACACGAATGCTCTCTTTCTGACAACTTCTGATATCTCTAGATAATGAGTTATATTTGATGCTTACTAGAGAACTGTATACACACCGAAATACAGGTTTTTTATTCTGATACAATAATCTATTCCATGAGTTACAAAAAGCAGACAACAAGATGGTATACGGGGGAATCGAGACACTGATTTGCAGACATACTATGAATGTGGACACTGTTGCAGAAGTGATGAAGGCAAGGATCAGAGACATACGAGTCCATAGAGTGCAAGATGTGCGATATTGAGAATGTCGGCCTAACTGACACATAAGCCCAAGCAAGATAATAACAAATGTACTCACTTATGCATTGTTTCTGGCCTTCTTCCAGCCACTCCTATGCTTGGAGGGACCCACCTCAGGGTTTCATCCAGTTCCCTTTTGCTTTCCCTTTGGCACTGGTAACTTGGGCCTTCCTGATTCTTCGTCGGGCTCGATTTCGGACAGCTCACTGAAGGGATCGAGAGTAGTTGTATTGACAGAAGTAATAGTTGCTTGGGCCTGGGTGTGGGGAGCCGAAACAAAGGAGGATGAAGACTCTTACAAAGATAGTTAAGGCGGAAGTTGACACTCCGATGCGTTGACCACTGCAGGAACTCTGGGGGAGGCTGGTGAGGTTTCTGTGGGTGTATCATCAGTGGTAACAGAGGACTTGGACAACTTGGTGGTGTGGGCAGCACGTGCAGCTGCTTGTGCTCACATACTGTATGGCTGAGGAACCCTCCTTTTTTTGTAGATGCAGGTGCTGAGTCATCATCCAAAGCCATCAAGTCGCCACCCCAACCTTCTTCGTTCCTGAAGAAAAGCCTGGTATGATATTGGTTAATACAGTTGTCATAGATAGAAAAATACGCACATGTTGAAGTGTTTCAAGAGTTCCTCTTTCCACTCGACATCTTCACATTCATCGATGAGATCCATTGTAACATAGTAAAACTTGCAGTAGTTGAAACAGCTGTCCTTTTCTGACCAATGTGATTGCGAGCTGATTCCGAAGCGGGCCTGTAATATGAACATTAATATGGTATGAGATCAATTTCATGGGACTTACTGGGACTGCAGCATAAGCAATGTGTGCTGCCTCCACTTTATCCATACAGTGGAGGTTTGCATTGCACGAGCATACCCCATGTGAGTCCCCACCATGAGCTGTAGATGGACCTGTAAAGATATGCCTAGCAACCTGGTCGGGAATCGGAGGAGTTAGTCCTAATGACCATCAGAAACAGTGAGACTTACCTGTTTGAGATAAAATCCACAGAAAAGGCCCAGGAAAATGTCCTCATTGTCAAACTTGGCTTCATTGTCCTCCCATAGAAATGTGGGCAATTCAGTGGCTGACATGTCAATTTTGCTGTTCTCAAGTTTCTTCCAAGTCCTATTTCATTTCCGTTAGTGTTGTCTAATCATTACAATCAAATGAACATATACTCCTCTGCATTCACATTGAACGCTGTCACATACTCAACTGGGCAAAGATACCCAGCCAGCTGTGGGTGATTCAGTTCGAGCTCTGATTTGGAGGTGCTAGCATTGATGATGGGGTTCATAATGTCAACTTTTGGGTTTTGAAGGATGTATGTTGGTAGCTTCTCATGCAGTCAAGCGGAGTCGCTGCTCCTCATCTCATTTATAGCTTCATTAATCTAGGGTACTACTTTAGCCTGTCCTCGAGACCACAATATATGCGCATATACTCACCTTTTTGAGCATTTTCTTGAGCATTGATGTGTGTGCAGTGTCCTCAATGAGTGTCTTGATGCTTGGAATCTCGTAGACAAGGGTATAATAAACCTTCTTGTAGCAAGCAAGCATTTGCGGAGTGCTTGTACCTGGTTTGCATAATGAGCACATGTGAGCGAAAACACTCACATGGAGTCAAGGGCTTCCTTCCTAGCACAGCGCCTCTCTTCGTCTTCATCTTCACTCTCCCCTTGCTCTTCTTGCTTGGAGAGCATCACAAGATGCAGTGCCTTGTTGATGTCGCAGAACATGTCGCAGCAGTGTGCAATGGTGCATCCAGCACCCTTTATGTCTTTAAGGGGAACCCCGAGTTTGACATCCAACTCAGGGTCTGACCTGTCCTCACTGTCAGACGCATGATACCTAATGAGATTAACCTCAGACATAATAGTCGGTAACAAAAACATACTTCCTGTTGCATTTTTTACCCCTCTTTGACTTATTTGATGCGTTTTTTGGGGTCATCCTGACACATTTTGACAGCCTTTTATCATGAGATTCAGAGGGAGAAGAAATGCATTTATAGGAACTCATCAAGGGGTAATGAAAAGGGTAAGAAGTAGGAAGCGATTTTCAGATCCCGCTGCCTTTGATCTAATCAGGGTGGGGAACCTGCCATTTATGGGTCATGCGTAGGCCAGTGCATCCAACTCTTACTCAGGCAATTGCTACCATCATCATCTTGGAATGAGTCACCATGGTCCATCCATGACCATGCAACTATCCAGATGTCCATGCTTAAGTCACACTTCCTTATTCCCCTCACCACAGTTGCATTTTTTACCTTTACTCTGGCTCTTGATGGTGAACAACACCGTACTCCCAACATTTTTGGAGAACAAAATATCTCTAGAGCTCCCCCTCAAATATCCAGAAGTCTACTGTGTTACATACACACCCAAAGTTCCTGGACCGCTGGTAAGTACTGACATTGCTTTCTCTTTATTGTCTTATTTGTATTGACATTTCAGACAATTGAAATTCGACCAAGTTGTACTACTTCCAAGCTGCAGAACACAACAGAAAAGTGTGCTTGTCAATCGCCTTCAGGTATATATATTCCGACTTCTCTTTGTTTCTGCTCATCTCCTTTTCAGATGTGCTACGCTCTCATGCTCTCAAGAATGAAAAAACACTTGTACTCACTAGTAAACCAGACAATGTTGTTCCCGAACACTCTGGTGAGTTTGATATAATAGTTTTGCAATGTTACAGATTATGTTATGATTGGTATATTCCTGTACCCCTATGTTCATTGGACTTAATGTTTTCTAAGGATAACAACAGACACTCTTCACCCTTCACCCTTGTCTTGTGTGTTCTAGTCGTTTCACACCTTCACTCCATTTCATGCACTAGACTTCTTATCTTCCCCATTTTCACATTCCATGTTTCACCTTTTCACAGAAGTGTTCAATCACACTTCCATTCCATTCCCTTGATACACATGTTTTACTTATGTTATGCTTCTCTTCCATTCTGCCACACTGTATGTTGGCCTCACATGTTTCATCTCCATTTCACCCTATGCCTATTTCTTCTTTTGTTCCCAGATTGTTAGATATGGTCACAACATGTACATACCTCTAGTAGGTACTTAAGGCTCAATGCCAACGCCAGAGAACTCCAGTCTAGTTCTCTTGGTGTTTATCTCTAAAAGCACTATAAGAAGGACTCTCTTGGCCTGACAAGCCTATTCTCTACACTTTCTCCACAAGTCCAAGGATCTGTTGGCAACCTAAGAAGCTACACTCTAGGGTTGTTTCAGATTAAACTCAAGTACATTCTAGGAGAGTATGACATGAGTTCCACCAAATCTGAAAGCAACTCGGAGATATTGGCTGCGATGGTTGCGATCCAACAGGTATGTACACCCAATTCTCTACGTGTTCTTTCCTTTGCTGAATATGGGCTTCTAGCACAAGCTGATTGCCAATGCTGGTGATGTGACATCTTTGTGTTGATCCACCATAACATGTGTGAGTTTCATTCGTTATGATCAAACATGGGCAACTCATCCACACTTTCTAGGGTGTATCCATAGCTACTTTCTGTCTACAATGCGTGTATTTAGCTTTGGAGTCCAATTCAACAGCTTTATTCCCTCCTTTCTCCTTCATTTGCGACCCCATGGACGACCTGATGTGCATCGGGTGTGCATGGTCATTCAACACACAATGGTCTTTGAGAGGCCATGAGGCCAGATGCCCAGCAAGAAAAGCATTGACGGCCGACATCTACCGTCAGCACAGGAGCAACAGTAAGTTCAAAAAAAGGAAGCAGGCTCAAACACCTAGCAATTCTCCAGAGCCTCACCATGCTGGAAACTCAAGGTTCACAACTCCTGTTGAGATGGAACATGCCAACATTCAATTCGAGGTATGTGTTGTAATATGCTTCATGTAGTCGGATTATTGACTAACTATCTGATAATACAGGAATCTCCGATTTCACTTGATCCAGTCATCTCGGGTCGCTCAGGGAAGCATATTAGACTCCCTGCGCGCTACATTGACTACCTGCCTGATGAGCTCTCAGGTCTCCACCATGCCCCACCTGTGCCCATTCCTTCGTCACCTTCATCTGGACCCTCTCGACCCTTTCCTCTTCCTGACCAGTTTCAGATGGACCCAGATTCCTCTGGGCTCTTCAAGGTCTTCCCAAATCGCCCGACATTTGAGCCATGCTCAGATCTTGGTGTTGTTGATGCTCCAACACTGGTTCAAGGCTCGCTTCCCTCTTCTCCCCTTATGAACATCGCTCCACCTATGGATATACATAACTTGTGAAACATTATTTTCAGCATTCAGTAGCCCCACCGCTGGCCTGCTTACCTGTTGGTATTTTTCAGGCTCAAAAGCGAAGACCAAGGAGGAGATGAATTGGCTGTGGAGACACTATATACATACAGGATCCACTGTTCAATCCATCTGAGAATCTGGCATTCTCAGTAGATCATGAATGTACTCTCATCAAGAGGTACCTTGAAGATGACTCAAATCCTTTCCAGTCCCAACACGGCTGGATTCAGAGCTCATTTGACTTCCCACTCATCAAAGAAGGGTTCAAGTATACCTCCGAAACTGACCTTGTTGAGAATTCTGGTATTTCATATTCAGATATTCTTTTCCTGATACCAGATTCTAGAGCAGTCTATGACCTCATCTTTACACTATCCATATTACTCACCATTATTAGATAAGTTTCTCTGATCTTTGGTCTAGACCATGACATCATTGTGTCATGAGATGTGATACATGTTTTACTATACATTTCACATTCTGTTACATGTTTCATCTCTGATATGTGTTTTATCCCTTTATCTCTTACATGTTTCATATCTGTTACATGTTACATGTACTTCAGTGTTTCATCACTGAACACTATAAAAGACATGGCCTTATGCCTGTCTCAATAACAATAACGATTACTTTCATCCTTCGCTCCCTCCTCTCACTCAGTACCTCTGAGACTAGCCATCCACTACCCTCATTCTCTGAGACGTCTCTTTAAGTGTTACACACTAGAGACATATCTTTGTTACCAACCTAGAACCTATCAGTGAGCATTTCCCACTGATATCATTACCCTTCTTGCCCCTGCATAATCGTGTTATCCTGATAGATCCAACTATTCCCTCCCTTCAAATCGAAAATGTCATCCACCAGTTGATTGTTGCCATCATGAAATCTGTCTTCACTGACAGTATCTTTTCTGCATTTCACATAACTCCTTACGAGCATTTTTGGACTGCCACAGATGGACGTAATGTCTGCATTTACTCGGAAGCATACACCTCCCCACGCATGCTTGACGCACACAAAGAAATCAATTCCCTGCCCAGAGATCCAGAGGATACTCACGAGCGAGTCATTGCACCTTTGATGATTTGGTCTGACACTACACAGCTTGCCAACTTCGAAGACACATCACTCTGGCCAGTTTACCTTTTCTTTGGAAATCAATCCAAGTACACCTGCAGGAAACCAACTGCAGCGGTGTGCCATCACGTTGCATATATTCCCTCTGTAAGTGTTTGTCATTTGATGTAGCATTTAATCTTGATGAATTATGATCTAGTTACCAGACGACTTTCAAGATAGCTATATCAAGGTATATGGAGAGGCATCAACTGACAAACTCTACATGCACTTCAAGCACAAACTCATGCATGCTATATGGGGACTCCTCCTTGACAAGGAATTCACCCATGCACACAGAGATGGTATATTGATCCAGTGCGCTGATAGTGTTGTTAGGCACTTCTTCGCTCGGGTTTTCAGCTATTCCACTGATTACCCTGAAAAGTACGTTTCAAATCTTGTATTCTATTTGTGAGGTAATCATAGAACAAATCCGAAACAGGGTTTTGTTATCATGTACCAAATTCCTTGGGGAATGTCCCTGTCCCCAGTGTCTCGTCAAGAAGGTGGATGTTCCCCAGATGGGGAAACCATCAGACATGCTAACATGCAAAACAGAAATTCGAATGAATGACAAGGCATACCAAGCACTGATTGACAGAGCATGCT
>JBBPRV010001360.1:0-10324 GCA_038093235.1 Boletus harrisonii | reverse complement strand
GTTCGTCGAGGAATAGCAACAATTTAGGCTAAGTCCCCCTCATCAGCCAAACGCGACATGGGTGCCATGTTCGAGAGTCTTACCTTGGCAGCGAGCTCGACGCCGATAGTAACGCGTTTCCTGTGCTCGACACCAAGCGAACCGACAATGGCATCAGCGTGGGATTCCAATCCACACATTTTCAGACACTTGTCGACGCTATTCACAAACGGGGGAGCATCAGGAGCAGGATGGATATGGACGCTCGGGAAGACATACTAGGCTTCTTTCTCAGCCGCCGGAACGGATGGGGGCTGTCGAAGTCTCGCAGAGAACAAAAAGGCCTCACGAACCGTCGCCCCCGCAATGTGCGTATCCATCTGCTGAACGTATGCCGTCTGACTCCGAAAGTCCGCTGGGAGGGTATGTCCGCTCAGCAAACAATCACCGCGCACGACACCAACCGAGACGTGCTGAGAGAGGACGTTCAGTAACACCGTCTGTCAAAACGTGCCCACGATCAGTACCAAGACTGCCTACACCTCGAATCCCTCACCTTGCCCGCACCGGTTTCTCCCATCAATGCCGTCAATTTTCCGGGAACGACGTAGCCAGAGACATCGTCGAGCAGCTTACGCATTTCCCCTCCAGCAACGGGGACCTCGTACTGAATGTTCTTCCATGAAAAGATGTCGGCCCGTTCTGGTTGCTCAGATCTGACAATCCCTAGGTTACTGTTGTCGTCGGTGTCTGATTTCTCTCCTTTCTCTTGGAGATCGCTTGGCGCAACCTTTTCCTCGTCTACAGCCTGGTAGACATGCACGCGATCACTCCCTTGCTTGTAGAGGGTCACTGTAGTATCCCGCGCGGTCCGCTTGTTGTATTGAGTGAAGAAGAGCAGGCCCCCGAGCAAGCCGAGAGCGAAACTACATAGAATCCCAAAGTTCTGCGTGACACCCAACCGTCAGTCGACATCACGTACGAGATATCAAAACGACCATCACACACCTTCCAGAGATTCGAATACGAATAGCCAAAAGACACATACGTGTAGACGTCGCCGGGCACGGTCGCCATACCGGGTTGCGAGCCGACGGTGGTACACACCTGGTTCGCGAGCGTGGCGTTTTCGTATCCAGGTCCTGATGGTACGAGCGCCGTGCACATCCCATTTAGGGTGTGGAATTCGTTGACCATCAAGGACTCGAACGCGTAATGGAGAGGCTGTTGGAACGCGACATCAACACGGATGAGAACGAAGGGTGCGTCATTGCACGCACATTGACGTAGGTGATCCAGTGCAACGCCCCGACGATATTCGCCACAGGGATAAGGAAGTCAGCGTACAGAATCAGGAGCAAGAACACCAGTCCGGCAACCGGAACAGCGGTCGATTCACTCGTGGAGAAAGCTGCGATAACTCTGAAGCAGGTTTTCATCACGAGCATCACGGTAAAGGTGAACAAGAGGAACGTGCTATTGGGATCGTGAGTCAGGGTTCTATTTTAATGAAGCCAAAGGAAAGTATGCACAAGAATTGTTCCACTGTCTTTTGCAGACCAGCTAAGAAATAGAGAATGACCGACATGACGGCGACGGAGATGAAGCTGATTGGAATGTCCACGATGGTGTGAGCTAGGGCCTCGATGAAGGGGTAATACAAAGCTCCCTTCTGATGACGGAGGACGATTAGGCGCTGAGAAAAGAGACCGGGAATTTCAGCCATGGACATGGTGGAACAACAGAACAGTGCACTGTCAGAGGTAACATTCAATACACTTGCATCCGAGTTTCACAGGATACCCATACAAGTAGATCAAACTAGCCCGCGAAAAGTATGCACTCGTGTTGTTGGCGAGTTGGAAAAATACAGTCCCTGCGAAAACAGCCTGGAAACTCTGTGATCTGCAGTTGTTCATGATAGATCAGATGGGGGAAATTTATACAATGAAACACGGACCCCACTTGAACAGCCTGCGTGGCCCAGTTACCCTTCAATATTTGCCATCGGCGGCGTATCACCGCGCGAGCTTGCATGGGTACCGATAGTATATACGACTGGGCATCAGGAGCATGCCGCGCGTGTTCGCTTGTGGCACTCGCATCGTAGGTTCTCTTGAGCTCAGATTTGTTGGCGTAAAGGGTATAGTACGAATCTATCGATGAGCGATTGAGCTGACCATAGGCGGATGTCTTGAAACAGATAGCTATCTCATCTGCCGTGCGGGGTATGACGCCCTGGAATCCAGGACGAATCTTCCTCCCGTGGGGATCGGTTACTGCATAAGGACGATGAGGATACAACAGTCACTGACAGGCCATCTCGAGACTCTGACGTACTGGCCACCAAGAAATCTGGGGTCGTTTGCCTATTCTGCGGTTCGTACCCCATATCCATGAAATACCGTTTTGCCTCCTTCGCAGGCCCAAAGTATGCCATCTTTCCCTCGTAGATAAGACATACTTTGTCAAACAGGTCAAAGAGCTGTTCTCCGGCTTGAAGTATAGAAACGACGGTCGTGACCTTGGCAGTATCAGTCGCGACGCGAAGTGTTCGGATGAACTCGAGCGCTGTGGACGAATCCAAACCACGCGTCGAGCTAGGTGTATCCAGATCGAAAACGTCGCCTCGCGGTGAAAATAAGAGGATACGTACTTGTCCCAACAAACAAGCTTGCCCCGTGCAGACATGGCCTCTGCAAGCGATACCCTCTTCTTCTCACCCCCAGATATCCCTCTGAGGGACGCATTACCAACAACAGTGTCCCTGGCATGTTCGAGTCCAAAGATGCGCATGAGCGCTTCTGCAGTGCGCACAGCGTGTGCCGATCTTGACTGACTGTCCGCTCGGGAGTTCGGGGCCCTCATCGTAGAGGCAAACTCCAACGTATCCCAAACTTTGAGCGTTGGAAAGTGGACATCATCCTCGGGGCAGTATATAACATCGCCGCGGTACCGCTCTTTGATCTCTTCCGAGGAGAACGAGTCGTAGAAAACATCTCCCAGAACATTGTGGTAGTCTCCGCGATGGTTGGCGAGGGTTTTCAGAAATGTACTGCATCCTGAACCCGGACGACCTAGGACGACTGTGTCAAGGGAGATTTCCGTGTGTCAGCCAGGATGAAACTGGAGAACAACGTATACGCACGGAGCATCTCCCCTGGCAGCACGACACCCTCGAAGCCGGATATAATATCACGAACAGGGGGGTGCCACAAGGCATGGATGTACTGGATGATTGATTGAGGGTAGAATAGCGATGCCAGATTGTGCTGCACGGCTGCACCAACGTCCAGTCCCACGACGCGGAGGTCTCTAAACATGATGCCCAGCTTGCGCATTCGGGCATCATCTTCGATAGACCTGTCATGGATGCGAATTGAGTCCATCGAAAATGCCAAAAATGACGAACAAGGGCAGAGTAGGCTTACTGCTGTCTCACAACGCTTTTGATCAGCGACTCTATACTATCGTTGGAATGTGTAGTAGATACTCTTGGTGGCTGTTCGTCCTGATGCAGTTGCTCTGGTTTCCGGTCCTGCGTGTCGAATTCAGAGATATCTAACCGTATCTCCAACGAGCCAGCCATATGAACTCAGAGCGGCAGACGATAATAGTTGTGTAGGAGAGGACGTTGAGGGACGAATGTACTAAGACGCCCGCTGAGGATGCATTACGGCCTATTAACGTCACTCAGGTCGTGGAAGTTTTTGATTCAAGGTTTGCGCGTACGAGAGTAAGGCCGTACGCCGGCCGGGCATCCGCCAGCTGGCGGAAAAGTGTTGTCCTGTAGGCGAGTCGGATGTCGAAAATTGAGATTCGGTCGATATCACATTTCTTTTTGGTATAGCACGCACATTTATCTCCGTTTAGTACATAGTGATGGTGTAAAGCCAGTTCAAGTTGCATCATTCACCACACGTGATCTCGCATAACTGGCCAACTTACTTATGTAAGCGGAATTCATTTCAGCTGTTTGACCATTTGAGGCGTTTACTTTTATGGTTAGAGGCATCAAGCAATGACCTCATTTATGTAGCAGCCGCCAATCACAGCTCACCAATCGTGGGCTTTTCGTCCAACACGTGTCGTGACAAGACCGCACGACTGTGAGTACAATGTGACGTGACCCAGAAACCCAGATCTGTGAATAATTTTAATGTTAGATACTGTACATGACATGCGTGTTTGTGGAAGTCACATCGGTGATACTTGCTTTGTCCAGCTGATACTTTTTGCTTCATGTCCCACATCAATAGTTGATACACCCCTGATTGGATGTTTCTATTTACATGAGACAAACTGGTATACTTATGAAAAGAGACTGAACAACCAAGTTAGCATGGATCGAGAAACTCCCGACGGAAACCTATGTGAGGGGGAACATACCACAACACAGGTGTCATTTTACGGATTCACTTGGTCCTTGTGAACGTGCACTTGAGATGTGCCAAGGGAAAACCCACGCCCTTGCGTATCCGAAAAACGTACATGCCCGCAAACATGAACAAGACCTATCGTCCGCACGTGAGTGTCAGCACAGCTCAAAGCTCGGAGAGAAAGGAATTGGAAAAAGAAAACGGAGACAGAAACGCACGTTGAATCCGAACACCCCAAGAATGATACCCAGATCCCTCCACCGATGGGCATACGATATGTTGAACTCGAGCTGCATATATGCGTCCGTCGTCCGAAACGGACAAAATGTGCACGCAGTGGTCGCGTTCGGGTCGGCGAGGTAGCCGCCCGCATAGGCGATGTATGGGTCCATATACGCGCGGCAGCTTATCCCCTGGGGTGGTTCGATCGTCACGAGCTCGGTGGATGTGCAGGTGACCAGTTGGTTGCCAAGCGCTGGGACAGGGCGTGCGGATGTCAGCACGTCGTTTAGAGAGAGGTGCGATGGAGAGGGTCACCTTGGCCGAAGAGACCCTCCATGATGTAGGTAAAGGGGGAGACGTAGTACATCCACCGCCACCACCCTAATTGAGAATACGGCTGTAGGATGCCAGCACTGTCAAGACATGGGGTCCATCCATCAGTACGACCGGGGCACGCCATGCGAAAAGAGAGCGACACTTACAAGACGAGCCCGAACGGGAACAAGACACTGAACAACGTGGATGCGACGATCCCATTGGGAGAGATCGCCACGATGGCCAGCGCAAAGGTGGTGAAGTGCAACGGAAACACGACGCAGTAAAAGAAGTACGAAAAGCCGGCACGAGAAGAGTCGAAGCCGGAGGTCCAGTACCAGCAGAAGAAGACCAAGGACGAGCCAAGCATGTTCCACGGGATTTCGATCAGTATTTCGGATACGAGGAACGCCGACCACGTGAACATCCTCGCAGGGCGCTCCCGGACTTCGTATACGGTTCTACTCTCGATAAACTTGCTGTACGACAGCTGTGCTATTGCCACACAGGTCGCCACTGCCATGAAGACCGACTGCGTCCAAGGAACGTCAGCCAATCCCTCGCGCTGGGAATGATACGCAAAGGGCACGCACAAAGAGCTTGTCCTGACAGCCCTGCAGAGAATTTGTCACTCCAAAGAACGTAAAGCCAGTAATGAGCCCGGTAGCAACGCAGACCACCACTTTCGAATAGATGTACATCGGGTTTCGCCAGTTGCACACGAAGCCACGGTGAGTGAGTAACGCGAGTTGCTTCACCCAAGAACTCGCAAACTCGGAATGTGTCCCAGTGCTCACGACAGAGCGAGACCGTCCTTCTTGGTGGATACGTTCGATCTCGAGGCCCAATTTCGCTGCTTCCAAGGAGTCTTTCCAGACCTGGTGCCAGTCGGTAGTACAAGTTGCTGTGGCCCCAGCCCCAATGACGTCCAGCATGTATTCGGCCCTGAGTGATGCACACAGCATATTCAGCTAGCGATACATCATCAAGGATGTCAACACTCACGGGTTTGCGTCGGCAGCACAAGGAGGGGCGCCGTTCCTTTCAAAGTATTCGATCATCATCATGGATCTCTCGCCGATATCACCGAAATAGACCGTTTGTCCACCCTTACGGAGCAACAACAATCTATCAAAGACCTGGAAGAGATCGCCCGAGGGCTGATGGATTCTACGCGCATACACTCGTCATTAACTGTATCCAACGCAGCGCACAAGTAAGACTCACGTGCAAAGGATAGCTTGCCCATTGTCAGCAAGCTCACGAAGAAACGTCACAACAGCCCAGGCAGACTGCGAGTCGAGGCCAGAGGTGGGTTCGTCGAGGAATAGCAACAATTTCGGCTACGTCCCCCCTCATCAGCCAAACGCGACATGGGTGTCATGTTCGAGAGTCTTACCTTGGCAGCGAGCTCGACACCGATAGTAACGCGTTTCCTGTGCTCGACACCGAGCGAACCGACAATGGCATCAGCGTGGGATTCCAATCCACACATCTTCAGACACTCGTCAACGCTATTCACAAACGGGGGAGCATCAGGAGCAGGATGGATATGGACGCTCGGGAAGACATACTAGGCTTCTTTCTCAGCCACTGGAACGGATGGGGGCTGTCGAAGTCTCGCAGAGAACAAAAGGGCCTCACGAACCGTCGCCCCCGCAATGTGCATATCCATCTGCTGAACGTATCCCGTCTGGCTCCGAAAGTCCGCTGGGAGCGGATGTCCGCTCATCAAACAATCACCGCGCACGACACCAACCGAGACGTGCTGAGCGAGTACATTCAGTAACACCGTCTGTCAAAACATGCCCACGATCAGCACCAACGCTGTCTACACCTCGAATCCCTACCTTGCCCGCACCGGTTTCTCCCATCAATGCCGTCAATTTTCCGGGAACGACGTAGCCAGAGACATCGTCGAGCAGCTTACGCATCTCCCCTCCAGAAACGGGGACCTCGTACTGAATGTTCTTCCACGAAAAGATGTCGGCCCGCTCTGGTTTCTCAGATCTGAGCATCCCTGGGTTACAATTGCTAGCGATGTCTGACTTCTCTCCTTTTTCTTGGAGATCGCCTGGCGCAACCTTTTCCTCATCCACAGCCTGATAGACATGTACGCGAGCACTCCCTTGTTTGTAAAGGGTTACTGTGGCATCCCGCGCGGTCCGCTTGTTGTATTGAGTGAAGAAGAGCAGGCCCCCGAGCAAGCCAAAAGCGAAAATACACAGAATCAAAAAGTTCTGCGAGACACCCAACTGTCAGTCTGCATCACGTACGCGAGATCAAAACGACGATCACTCACCTTCCAGAGATTCGAATACGAATAGCCAAAGGACACATACGTGAAGGCGTCCCCGGGTAAGGTTGCCATACCAGGTTGCGAGCCGGTGGTGGTACACACCTGGTTCGCGAGCGTGGCGTTTTCGTATCCAGGTCCTGATGGTACAAGCGTCGTACACATCCCGTTGACAGTGTGAAATTCGTTGACCATCAAGGACTCGAACGCGTAACGGAGAGGCTGTTGGAACGAGACATCAACACGGATGAGAACGAAGGGTGCGTCATTGTGCGCACATTGACGTAGGTGATCCAGCGCAACGCCCAGACGATGTTCGCCATAGGGATAACAAAGTCAGTGTACAGAATCAAGATCAGGACCAACGTTCCGGCAATCGAAGTAGCGGTCGATTCACTCGTGGAGAAAGCTGCGATAGCTCTGAAGCAGATCTTCATCGCGAGCGTCACAGTAAAGGCGAACAAGAGGAACGTGCTTTTGGGACCGTGAGTCAGTGTCATATTTTAAAGAAGCCAAAGGAAAGTATGCACAGGAATTGTTCCGTCGTCTTTTGCAGACCAGCCAAGAAGTAGAGAATGACCGACATGACGGCGACGGAGATGAAGCTGATTGGAATGTCCACGATGGTGTGAGCTAGGCCCTCGATGAAGGGGTAATACAAAGCTCCCTTCTGGTGACGGAGGACGATTAGGCGCTGAGAAAAGAGACCGGGAATTTCAGCCATGGACATGGTGGAACAACAGAACAGTGCACTGTCAGAGGTAATATTCAATACACTTCCATTCAAGTTTCACCGGATATCCATACAAGTAGATCAAACTAGCCCGCGAAAAGTATGCACTCGTGTTGTTGGCGAGTTGGAAAAACACGGTTCCGATGAAAACACCCTGGAAAATCTGTGATCTATAGTTGTTCGTGACGGGTCAGCCTCCAACAAACAGGCGAAATCTATACGATGGAACACGGACCCCAGTTGAACAACCTGCGTGGCCCAGTCACCCTTCAATATTTTCCATCGGCGGCGCATCACCATGCGAACCTGCATGGGTATCGACATTATATATGACTGAGCACTAGGAGCATGCTGCGCGTGTTCGCTTGCGGCACTCTCATCGTAGGTTCTCTTGAGCCCAGGTTTGTTGACGTAAATGGTATAGTACGAATCTATCGATGAGCGATTGAGCTGGCCATAGGCGGATGTCCTGAAATAGGCAACCATCTCATCTGCCGTGCGGGGTATGACGCCCTGGAATCCAGGACAAATCTTGCGCCCGTGGGGATCGGTTACTGCGTGGGGACGGTGAGGACAGAAAACCCACTAACAGACTATATCGAGACGTACTCGCCACCAAAAAATCTGGGGTCGTTTGCCTATTCTGCGGTTCGTACCCCATATCCATGAAATACCGTTTTGCCTCCTTCGCAGGACCAAAGTATGCCATCTTTCCCTCGTAGATGAGACATACTTTGTCAAACAGGTCAAAGAGCTGTTCTCCGGCTTGCATTATAGAAACGACGGTCGTGACCTTGGCAGTATCAGTCGCGACGCGAAGTGCTCGGACGAACTCAAGCGCCGTGGACGAATCCAGACCACACGTCGAGCTAGGTGCATCCAGATCGAAAACGTCGCTTTGTGGTGAAAATGAAAGGTACGTACTTGTCCCAACAAACAAGCTTGCCCCGTGCAGACATGGCCTCTGCAAGCGATACCCTCTTCTTCTCACCCCCAGATATGCCTCTGAGGGACGCATTACCAACAACAGTGTCCCTGGCGTGTTCGAGTCCAAAAATACGCATGAGCGCTTCTGCAGTGTGCATAGCGTGTGCCGATCTTAACTGGCTGTCCGCTCGGGAGCTCGGGGTTCTCATCGTAGAGGCAAACTCCAACGTTTCCCAAACTTTAAGAGTTGGAAAGTGGACGTCATCCTCGGGGCAGTATATAACATCGCCGCGGTACCGCTTTTTGATCTCTTCCGAGGAGAACGAGTCGTAGAAAACATCTCCCAGAACATTGTAGTAGTCTCCGCGATGGTTGGCGAGGGTTTTCAGAAATGTACTGCATCCCGAACCCGGACGACCCAGTACGACTGTAACAAGAGAGGTTTCCGTGGGTAAGCCAAGACGAAACCTGGGGACGAGGTATACGCACGGAGCATCTCTCCTGGGAGCACCACGCCCTCGAAGCCAGATATAATGTTGCAGACAGGGGGGTGCCACAGAGCATGGATGTACTGGATGATCGATTGAGGGTAGAATAGCGATACCAGATTGTGCTGGACGGCTGCACCGACGTCCAGTCCCACGACGCGGAGGTCTCTAAACATGACGCCCAGCTTGCGCATCTGTGCGCCATCTTCGATAGACCTGTCATGGATGCGAATTGAGTCCATCGAAAAGACCAAGGGCAGGGTAGACTTACTGTTGTCTGACAACGCTTTTGATCAGCGACTCTATACTTGATGCATCGTTAGAATGTGCAGTAGATGCTCTTGGTGGCTGTTCGTCCTGATGCAGTTGGTCTGGTTTCTGGTCCTGCTCGAATTCAGAGATATGTAACTGCATCTCCAATGAGGCAGGCATATTGGCTCAGAGCGGCAGATGATAGTTGTGCGGGAGAGGAGGAGGAGCGGCCCGATGTAGGTTCGCTGACGACGCATTGCCAATATAACACAGTCGAGCAGGCTCTCAATTAAATTTGGCCGCTAGTTTACGTGCGGCGATGTGCATGCCATCCGAGTCGCCAGACAGAAGAAGCGTTGTCTTTTTATTGGCGTTTCCTTTTACGGTTATAGTACATCGTAAACTCCCTCATTTGCATGTAGTGGCTACCAATCAGATTCAGAGCTCACAAATCGTGCTTCTCCACTGCACGTCTGACGTTAGTCTTAAGTAAGAGCCAGCTGAGGCGAGCAGAGCGCTGTCAATGTGTACATTATTAGAATCCCACATCCGTGAATGTTGCTCGGTTTAAATTTGCACTCTACTCGTACCGATATTGCCATGCAGCATGTTTACCACTACCCTCTGGGCACTTGGCCCCGAAGTTGGTCCGCTGGTAGTGACGTCACATGCAATGCATTTCGTTCTCTCAGCACACCACGCCAAAATAACAGGACATGTTTGCGAAAATGGT
>JBBPRV010001359.1:0-10328 GCA_038093235.1 Boletus harrisonii | reverse complement strand
GGGCCATTCTTTCGGATGCCATCGCTCTCACTCGTGGAGACCGATTCTTCACCGAGGACTTTACCCCTTACAACTTGACGTCGTGGGGCTTTGCTGATTGTCAGCGTGATCCCAATGGTTGGGGATTTGGTTCCACCCTTGGACGTCTATTCCTTCGTACTCTGCCAAACGATTACGACGAGAAGTCGGTGTATACTTGGTTCCCCCTCATGCACCCAGACGCCATGGAGAAGTATCTCAAGGACCTAGGCAAGATGGATGACTATTCAGTGGAACGCCCAAAGCAACGTGTCCCATCCACCCACGTTTCTGGCTATGTCGAGGTTGGGGAAGTACTGAGAGATGGACAGAGTTTCACTTCAGTATCCGAGCAGCGTGCTAGTGAGGTCATCAAGGGCAGGGGGTAAGCCATTTACCTCATGTAATTTCAGAGCCTGAAGTTTGCACACTCGATAGCTTCTTCTCCACATCTGCTGATGCGGTTCGCGTGCAGAAGGAATTTTTAAGTGCATTAGCTCCAACACCTGATGCTATTGAGAAGATCGGACAGTATTTCTACAAGAAAACTGCTGAGCTGGTTTCTGCTGCCTCCTACCCGTTGATCAACACGAATACCAGAAGCGTGAACATTGTCGCTGATGTTTTGAAACTTGTCCCTGTCTATTGGGCCGCCTCAGAAATTGTGCGTATGCTTCCCTTAAACATGAATACCATCAGAGTGGATGCTTTCTCACCGGTGATTTCCGCAGGCTGGTATACCGCTCAAGGATAAATCGCATCCATCCGGCGTTTACACTCCCCAGGAGTTGTACAATATACTTGGTGATATTTATCAGTGAGGATGTATTCACTGAGCCTTATTTGCTGTATGTAACTGAGTAATTCGTAGATTCATCTTCCTTGATGTCGAGCCTGCCAAGTACATGGTCTTGAAGCAAAAGGTCCAGGGACACGTTGAAGAACTGTCTCATCACATCAAATCGTCCTTCGGCGTTGCTGGGTCTCGGGTAGGTGGTTTGTTTGTGTCGGCACGACATCCCCCACTCACTCTCACTACAGATCTCCATAGCTGGGATCTTCGGAACTCTCTTCGGTAGAAAGAAGAGTGGTCATAACGAACTCTTGAAGCGCCTTTTTGAACTTGGTCACTCTAACGAACAGGTTGTCAATGAGATTCTGGCCCTTCTGGTTGGTGTGACTGTAGAGGTATCGCTAGGCAGGTGCAAATTTTTGGTATGGATGGCAGATTTGCTAACTTTTTAATGTGTAGCCTTGACAAACGTAGTCAACCTCCTCCTCGACTCCGAAGAGAACGCAACCTTCCGTACTCAGGCAAAGAGTGTTGACACCAAGGACCTGGCCGGTCTCGAGGCATATGTCATTGAGGCATTGAGTGAGTACGGAATATTGGACTTGAATGAACCCTTTATATCTTTCACTACGTGCAGGGATTGACCCCCCTTTCGCGGGAGTGTCTTGTGTTGCTAAGAAAGACCATACCGTTGGTTCTCTTGCAGTTCAACAAGGTGAACGCCTCTATTTGGATGTTGCTAGTGCTGGTATGAACGTGAGTGTGGTATCTAAAACGTCTGCGCCTTGTCTGACCTGGCAATAGGAGGAAGCATTCCCGAACCCTACCACCTTTGACGCGACTCGTACGCCGCGTGAAAGGTACCTCCGAGCAGATGTTGCCTTCAAGGCCGTCGGTGCCGATATCCCACCTAAACTGGTTGTCCAAGTACTGCGGAGTATCCTTTCTTTTGACAATATCCGGCGTGGACCCGGTCAGTCTGGGAAGCTCCAAAGGTTCCACGACAGTTCTCTCAAAGATTTGCGTTACGTTTACTTGGATACGCACCAATTCCGTAGTCCTTGGCCAACGTCCTTGGTCGTTCTGTACGACACTCCTTCCTCGACTGCTTGACCAGGTGGATTGGCAAATACCCATGCTCAGTGCATAGCCATGTAAACCTTTTCTGTGTAACGTATTGGTTAATTGTATGCCTTCACTCGACCCTGGTGTGATTTCTTGAGGCTCTTGGCAAAATCCATAGGGGGGAGGACTATGCTGGTCGTCGGGGTGTCGATGAGTGTCATCCTGTTTGTAGTTCTCTTCCGAGGCCCTCATTCGCTGGGCCATAGGCTGTGCTTGTGCCTCGCCAGAACGTGGCAAATTATGCAAGGCTAGAAAAGGAATGTGTCATTCCTGCTCATGATCGACAGCCTGTACATACCCTACAAGTTAAGCTTCACCAATGCCCCCATCCGGGTATACAGGCGCATTGCCCCCTGGTCCAAGCAACCGGTATCTCGTAAATGCCATCGCTCACTACACCCCCAGATCACATCGCTCTCGCGCAATAGTACGCGCAGCTTCTAGGTATTGCTCATAGCTCACACAGCCCGCACCGTTCTGTTTGCTTCGCCAGTTCGAGGTTTCGGCTTTGGATTGTGATCGTGTGGGTTCGAGTGGCTCGCTAAGTGTTGCCGTCGAATCGAAGATGTTTCGAATAAGCTTGACTTCGGTTCGAAGTGGGCAGTGCCCTCAGTGGAGTCGTTTGCTTTAGCTCCCCTGCATTTTTTTTGGCAGCGGGTATCTTCCGTGAGCTATATAAGTAGCGGTGGAAGGACTAGCGATTTCTCTTCACTCCTTTCCATCATGTCTACCACCTTTCCGTCACAATTATCCACCAAGACTCGATCTGTAAGTCCCTGGTATACACTTCGCACGAAGTCATTTTTATCGGAATGGCCAGACATCACACATCGCTGAACATGCTACGACTTCCTCGTCGAGCGAATCAGCGACGAAAAAGGCCCTCACAGCCATCAAAGACTTGGTGTGCACCTAGCAGTCGAGGTATTGCAATCATTCTGATATGGCTGTAGATGAAGCGCGCTGTTGAGGACATAAATGAATCAACGCTCGTGAGCCACCTCTTCGGAGACTTCAAGTTGGAAGCTAATGACATTTGTTGCAGTCCGCTGTTCTCGACATCGTCGAGCACTCGGATGCCATCGATGACCGAAAGATGTTGGTGAGTTTCCAACCAAGCTTTGTCCGTCGGCATTTCGTGACATTGTTCTCCCGTAATTGATCAGCTTGAACATATCTTGAGTTTCATGGCCAATCACCCATCAGGCAAAGTCCAAGACCTTGCTCAGAGGTTCGTCATTAAGACGTGTGAGTGCTAGTCTGCATGACACTTATTTTTGTCATTCACACCCACCCAAGTGTACAATGATCTTTCTCATCCTCCTGCGACATTCGTCGGTCCTGAATATGCGTTCCGCACGGCGGACGGGTCGAAAAACAATCCTGATTATCCTGACTTGGGCAAGTCTGGGATGCCATATGCACGTTCTGTGCAACAGATTAGCCCCCTTCCACGCAACCAGTTGCCTGATGCTGGTCTGGTATTTGATACTCTTCTTCGCCGGGACGAGGTAACATCTCATTGAGAATCATCAGCCGAGATTAACGACGTGCTACTAGTTCCGAGAACATCCTGCTGGGTTATCTTCTCTAATGTTTTCTTTTGCTGCCCTTGTTGTTCACAGTGTCTTCCGAACTGACCACAAAAATCCGAACATTAACATGACTTCTGGTTATATTGACCTCGCTCCTTTGTATGGTAACGACCAAGCCATGCAAGACCAGGTATTACTCCACGCTCTAAGCCTACAATTCCCTGACGCGTGATCTAGATCCGTATCAAAGATGGTCGAGGCTGCCTCCATCCCGATACCTTTGCCGAGGATCGTTTGCTTCTCCTACCCCCTGCTACTGCAGTAATCCTCGTCCTGTTTAACCGCAACCACAACGTAAGTTTTGTGAACATTCAGGCCTGTCAGCTTGGTAATCTTGACTTAGTATATCGCCCGTCGTCTATTGGAGATCAATGAGCGAGGAACTTGGGTCGACCCGTTTACACTTCCGCCTAATTCTCCCTTGTTGCTAAAACAAGAAGAAGGTTCGCGAATTCCATATCTCCTAGCAGATGTTTGTGAGAATGATACACCGCAGAAATTTTCCAGATCGCACGCCTCTGTAATTGCGCCTGGTTCGCTGCAGTCGTATTTTCCGATTACTTTTCTGCAATCTTGGGTCTTGTTCGGAAAGGTTCGAGCTGGAGTTTGGAACCTTTTGGCGAAATTCGTACCGATCACGAGTTATTCGAGCGTGGGCGAGGTAATGCATGCAGCGTCGAGGTTCGTGAGCCTTAATTCGTGCTACCGTAAAGTTAACCAGCTTTCGGTAGTTCAATTGTTTGTACAGATGGCACGCTACTACTTCTCTCCAAGATGAAGAATGGATTAGGCACCAGTTTGAAAAGCTTTTCCCTCAAAAGGATCCTGAGCAAATTACGGTCGCAGATTTCTACAAAATAGCGGCCAAATTCGAGGCAACTCGGCCTGGCGTTCAGCATTGGACATTCGGCAAGCGAGTCATGGAATCAATTGTAGTGTATCGTTGCTGACTTCATTGGGTAGCTTACAACGCCAAGAAGATGGTACTTTCAAGGATTCAGACCTCGCGAACATCCTGCAAAACTCGTGTGTAACCTCCATTGCGAGATGCACACTAGCTCATGTACATGTCTAGAACGTCTCATCATGCGGCTACCTTTGGTGCCCGCGGTACACCGGGAATAATGAGGCTGAATGAAATCATGGGTATTGAATCTAGCCGTGCTTGGGGTGTTTGTTCGCTTAACGATTTTCGGAAATTCCTGGGCCTAAAAAGTGAGTGTCTGTGTATGGTTTGTCTCCGAACAATCGCTAACCCAACATGAATAGCCTACTCGAACTTCGAGGAATGGAACCCGGACCAAAAGATTGCGGCAGCAGCCGAGAAGCTTTACGGACACATCGATAACTTGGAGTTGTATGTCGGCCTCCAAGCCGAGGACACAAAACCCGTGATCGAAGGTGCAGGTCTCTGCCCTGGCTACACCATTTCTCGGGCCATTCTTTCGGATGCCATCGCTCTCACTCGTGGAGACCGATTCTTCACCGAGGACTTTACCCCTTACAACTTGACGTCGTGGGGCTTTGCTGATTGTCAGCGTGATCCCAATGGTTGGGGATTCGGTTCCATCCTTGGACGTCTATTCCTTCGTACTCTGCCAAACGATTACGACGAGAAGTCGGTGTATACTTGGTTCCCCCTCATGCACCCAGAGGCGATGGAGAAGTATCTCAAGGACCTAGGAAAGATAGACGACTATTCAGTGGAACGCCCAAAGCAACGTGTTCCATCCACCCATGTTCCTGGCTATGTCAAGGTTAGAGAAATACTGAGAGATGCACAGAATTTCACTGCAGTATCGGAGCGGCGTGCTAGTGAGGTCGTCAAGGGCAGAGGGTAAGTCATTTACATCCTCGTGTATTTTCAGAGTCTGAGGCTTGGGCATTCGATAGCTTCTTCTCTGCGTCAGCTGATGCGGTTCACATGCAGGAGGAATTTATAAGTGGATTAGTCCCGACACCTGAGGCTATTGAGAAGATCGGGCAGTATTTCTACAAGAAAACTGCTGAGCTGGTTTCGGGTGCCTCTTACTCGTTGATCAACACGAATACAAAAAGCGTGAACATTGTCGCCGACGTTTTGAAACTTGTCCCTGTCTATTGGGCCGCCTCAGAAATTGTGCGTGTGCTTCGTCTGAATAATAACACCATCAGGCTGGATGTTTCCTCGCGGCTGATTTCCTCAGGCTGGTATACCCCTCAAGGATAAATCGCACCAATCCGGCGTTTACACTCCCCAGGAGTTGTACAATATACTTGGTGAAATTTACCAGTGAGGATGTATTCGTTGAGCTTTACCTGTTGTACCTAAACGAGTAATTCGTAGATTCATCTTCCTTGATGTCGAACCTGCCAAGTACATGGTTTTGAGACAAAAGGTCCAGGGACACGTTGAGAAGCTGTCTCGTCGCATCAAAGCCTCTTTCGGTATTGCTGAATCTCGGGTGAATGGTTTTTGCATAGGAATGACGTCCCACACTCACATTCACTCCAGAACTCCGTAGCTGGGGTCTTCGGGGTTGTATTTGGTACAAAGAAGGGTGGTCACCACGAACTCTTGAAGCGTCTTTTTGAGCTTGGCCACTCTAACGAACAGGTCGTCAACGAGATCCTGGCTTTTCTGGTTGGTGCGACGGTAGAGTTATCGCTAGGCAGGCGTAAATGTTCGGTGTGGACGGCAGGTTTGCTAACTTTTTAATGTGTAGCCTTGACAAACGTAGTCAACCTCCTCCTCGATTCCGAAGAGAACGCAACCTTCCGTACCCAAGCGAAGAGTGTCGATACCAAGGACCTGGCTGATCTCGAGGCGTATGTCATTGAAGCATTGAGTGCGTACGGCATAATTTGGCCTGGAATTCTTTATAACTCTCCTACGTACAGGTATTGACCCTCCTTTTTCGGGAGTGTCCTATGTTGCTAAGCAAGACCACACTGCTGGTTCTCTCGTAGTCCAACGAGGTGAACGCCTCTTTTTGGATATTGCTAGTGCCTGTATGAACGTGAGTGGGTTACATTTGTGCATCCTCCGCTTTTCTGACCTTCTGGCGACAGGAGGATGCATTCTCGAACCGTGCATCATCTGAACGGTGCCGGATCCACGCAGATTTTGTCTTCAAGGCTCTCGGTGCTGATATTGCACCTAAACTCATTGTCCAAGTACTGCGGAGCATTCTTTCTCTTGACAATATCCGGCGTGGACCCGGTCAGTCTGGGAAGCTCCAACGGTTCCAGGACGACTCTCTCAAAGATCTGCGCTACGTTTATTTGGATGTGCACCAATTTCGCAGTCCTTGGCCAACATCCCTGGTCGTTTTGTACGACCCTCCTTCATCTGCGGACTGGGTGGTCCTTACTGGTCCTGACCGTATCGGTCACTGTCAGCTACTGGCTAACGGTAGCTAACAGCCCCACTGAAGGTTCAACGTTGAGTCAGCTGCTTGACAAGTGACAGAAGATACCCATGCCTGCAGTACGTACGAGCCATCTCTATAGAACGTTGTTTATTTGTTACCTATTTATCTCCTTCCTGACACGGTAGAATGCGCAATTGTCACAGATTCTGCGTGGACACCACCCACCATTATTGTCTGAAATCAGAGATTGTCCAGTCGGTGACAAATCGACGAACCCGAGGGAGCGGACACATTCACGGACAAGACCGCTTCCACAACAACAGCGAACGCGTCCACGGATACAAACGTACCCCACTCCCCTTGACAGCATACCCCAGCATAGTGCTCACTGATGGGGAGACGACTACGAAGTCGTGCTTGATGCCTGAGGCGATGAGGCAACAAGAGACTCGATGCCCAGAGGAGCCATGACATGCCCGACGAAGTTGAACGCCAGCGCGTTGTGTGGTCGCGTGACCATTCATCGATGCATCAATTAATTGTTAGGCGTGACTGCAGTAATTCGACCCCAGCCTGCGTTCTCCCTTCACATCACGTTCGATTCGATGACCAACATACTAGCTATCCGGATAAAACCCGGGTCATCCCCGTGCGTTTGACACTCTTGGGCCAGCTACGCCGCTGTGTACTAGTATTGATCTAATGTTGTAGTGCTTGATCTTTTCAACACACGTGGCGCCTGAATACATCCATCCCATCAAAGGCGTCGCCGCAATGGTGAGCCTTACACCAGTTATTCGCTTTCGGGGTTCATTGCGGCAAAGTCAATGCCGTGGGTAGATATGATGTGCCTGACAGAATAACAGATGCAGGCGAAGCACCAACGAACCTCAAGGGTGAAGGTATTCGATAACAGTTTCATTGAGGACCTCCATGAGGTCACTCTTGATACAAGTTATCAGCCAAATTCAGATGAAGATTTTAATGCTGACTCGACCAAGGAAATGACATTCAGCTTCATGCATCCGATGAGGACGACACCGGAGATAGTGACAGTGATGGCGCAAGTCAGGAGTTGGGCCCAGAAGTTACCTGTACAGGGCTCAGCGAGAGATGGAAAAATGAACGTTCGAGCCACGAGGACGAGTTGGCACAGTTTGAGGAGAGGAAACAGGCGATTATGTCAAGATGTGTGCTTGTCAGGCTGCAGTCACAACACGCAGGTTTGGGGCAGATCTCATGCACTCCACATGAAACATTGCATACACAGGAGTGGGACGTACCAGAACGTGCTCTCGTGAGTGACACGGCATCCGAGTCGAGCACGAGTGCGAGCGAACACAACCGACTCGGACATACCTGAAACGGATCATGACATAGCTAAGACCAGGGCTTCCCTCACCTCTCTCCTGGACATGACAGGCAATGACAATTCCGCAGACCCAAACAAGTCCCACAGGGTCAACTGCCAAGGGATTCAGTGGGGAACGCGGAGATCTAGTGAATAGTGACTCCGTGGTAAATATGATAACTCCGACAGTCGCCGCCCGAAGCTTACTTTTTGAGTTGGTCCAGTCGCATCATAAGATCAGAATCTCAAAGATCAAGGTGGCAATCATGTTTTGATGTCCTTGAGGATCGTCTGGATAGTTGGAACACCCTTCTTTGCAATTTTGTTGCCTATAGTCGAGTTACCTATTTTGTTTGACCTACATGTCAGTTGGCCAATTATAACCTGTTCTGTGTGTGGTTACCTGAGCAATATGCTGCTACAAACGCACATTTATTCCCACCGCGTTTTCTGTCCGCCGCGCGCCGCGCTTCGTCGTCTCGCGCCGCGTTTTGTGCCTGTTGTGCACCGCACCTTAGGCTAGCTGCCATGTACATCTACCTTCATGTAAATTCCTTATCACACTTGAAACTGCAATGAAAACGACAAGTACTGATCACCTTAGATACCGCTATTACAATGTATACATCCTAGCAACTGCTAATTAAAGGGGACTTTGGAGCATGGATAATTGACTCGTCAAGATGTATACGAAGTGGGAAGCAGCATTAAATGTATCGTTGAAGGTCAGTGAAATTGGTATCTTGGTGAACGAGACAATGGAGGAATAGGAGGACACCGGAGAATGACTGGGATCCCATAAGTTGATGATGGGCTTCATGTATCGATCCCGAAAGAGTTCATCATCCTCACTTACAGTAATGATGGCGGGGGGTAGAGAGATCTTTGGGGTAGGCACGCTGTAGTAAGGGAATGTCGTGGAGGACTTGCCAGACTTGAAAACGAGCAGATTTGGATTTGCAGATGCTGGAAGTAAAATGATTAGCATGGCACCCGAGACGAAAATGGGATGGTGTCATGGTGTACCTTCTTTCATCTTCTTTGGGGCGGCATCCAATGGTGACTCTGGAGAACGTAGCGCACGGGGTCTCTTTCCTGTGCATGACCATTAGCATATATCAAGGGTGCATCATGACTCGGATGAAAGTGGAGTTACCATAAGGACGAGGAGGGGTCTTCTGGTGGCGCTGAGGTGGGGTGTGGTCATTGTCAACAATCTCGAGCACCTCCATGGGACTCGAGATTAGATCATCCCCAAATTTGTCACCGGAATCGTCATTCTCATTTTCATCTGCTTCATCAGCATCACCATTCGAGTCAGTATCGGAGCCAATGACAATCGGCTGGGTGTTCCAAGATTCGTAAACATCGTCTGGAATAGGGTTCCTTGTGACTGTGTGACGGTAGACTCTAAGTTGTCGTGCACTGAATCACGGTCAACATATACGTACCAAACCATAGCTGACTCTCAGAAATACCAGATTTGCCCCGTCCCTTGTTTTCATGGAGAGTTGATCCGTTTGGGGCCTTCACGTCAACAATCATGAAAACCGCTCCATGGCGTGTGAGAAAACGCCAGTCCGGCTGGTCTTCTTTCAGCTTAGGGCGCTTGGAATTCTTCTTGTACTTGCTGATGCCAGTCTGCTGGAATACTTGTGGGAACCATGCACGGAGTTGTGCAGTGACGTCCAAATGCGTCCACGCAGAGTCGATTGCAATACCTTTGTTGGAGTCCGCTGTAATGAAACATCCTCGGTTACACATTGCTTGCACATCACTTGCGTAGGTTCTTCCACTGGGTGCTTTGGCATTCCGAAGGTATCCATGAACCTATCAAACAGTTTATTAGCATCGTGGAATGGGCATCAGGAAAGTAGCACTGTACGTACGTCAATGCCGCAGATGACCATCGCCACAGAGGAAACATGAAAGATGCTGGAAGGCCGGGA
Organism: Boletus harrisonii; assembly: GCA_038093235.1. Lineage (NCBI taxonomy): Eukaryota > Fungi > Basidiomycota > Agaricomycetes > Boletales > Boletaceae > Boletus > Boletus harrisonii. Next base: position 144 of record JBBPRV010001359.1, on the reverse strand, counting down.
GGAGCCAGAAGCACGTGCTGCAATGGATCGGGTGGTCAGGACACGGCTCTGCTGGCACATAAATATCTGAGTGAGCCCGTACGATACAAAAAATGCTGACAATACCTTCGGGAACCCAGAGGTTGGTGTGATAGTGGACCGTTT
>JBBPRV010001358.1:0-10338 GCA_038093235.1 Boletus harrisonii | reverse complement strand
GATCAATTCACTCTGCCTGGAACGATGCGTTCAGATATACCATTCACGTTGTACATACCCTATTGCTCACCATGATGATCACGGACTTGGATGTATATGTTGACAGTGGACAATGGGTCCAGAGTAATGGGGAAAGCATGGACAGGGTGCTTCTGGGACACGTCCATTGTCGTAAATTTTTTGAGTCGACTTCAAGTTCCTGGATTACAAGCGAGCTTCCATTCTGTAGGTATTATATATACGACGTACTCGTGAACCTTCATTCGAACATTGACGTTCCTCATCGTGCACGCTCTGACGCTCGTGGTTTCAACGATACTGAAAGAGCGGTCAAGGTGTGACGCATGTTTGCAAGATTCTGAGTGGCTACTTGATGCCAGAAGGGCGGCGGGACCATTTAAAAACGTGTTCCACTGGAAACGTGAAACGAATTCGGACGGGATTGCTTGAAGACGACTTTGGACACCGGTGGCCCATTACAAGTAACAGTTGTTGAAGTTCCGAGTAAAGGTAAATTCTTCCCCGAGTCGTGGAGGTTTGCGGTGACTACAGTACAACGCCGCCAAGCATGACGAACGTGCGACATCAAGATCTACCTGACGACGAGCCGCTTTGGCAGCAGAGCCTTTACTAGTAGTCGTAAGCCAGAGTTCACAAATATGCTATTCAACGTCAACGAAGAGACCGAGATAACCGAACTGAATAGTTGCCGTGTCCGGGTCCGTGGAGGATCATACGATGCGAACTTTCATATGATGAAGTGCGTGAATAATAATAACGTTGAAAAGTGCTTGTGTGGGGGTGATTATCATGCATCATGTCTGTGCAGTCTGTAACCATGCTGGTTCGTCATGGTGCAGCTGAAGAGTCCCTAGCTGTGCAGTGCACTAGAACCGACTCGAACCTAATTTGTCGGAACTTTTCATGAAGTCGCTACATCCATGCGGATGCCTCGTTTGCTCATTTCTGTCGGACAATTTGGGAGTATGGCACATGCTCTTAAGGACGATACCCCGCAAGACAAGCTACTTAACACTCGTTCCCGTCCGAACTCGAGCCAGCACGAATGTCAGTGTCAATGCCTCCGTCCGAGTCGCATCGATGCCCCACGTGCAAAAGTGCCTCGGTGAATGCAAGGAACCTGGCCGTATTCATCGACGGCACGTCTAACAAATTTGGTGACAAGGTAACTGATTGTCTGTGCCACGATTTTCCTGAGATGACCTGTGTACTGGCAGGAAACAAATGTCTTTAAGTTGTACAACCTCGTATCCGTTGATGACCCTGAGCTCAAGCAGCGTGCATGTTATTTGGAGGGCATCGGCGATGCATTTGACGTCGACAATTTATCTCTGCGCAAACGTGCGGAGAAGATCTACAGTCAACTTGAGAAGGCATCCGCCAGGTTTGTCCCAGACAAATATCCCATCCTGCAACTCATACGATCGGTCGCTCCAGGAATGTAAAGAAAAACGTGATGGAGGCGTACAGATGGTTAGTAGATACCTATCAGAAGGGGGACCAAATATACTTGTTTGGTGCGTCCGGGTTTGCCACTGGCTCCACCAGACGATGATGGGATCCTTGCAGGGTACTCTCAAGGCGCATATCAAGTGCGGGCACTTGCTAGTATGATCCACGAGGTGAGGAGTGAGCATGCGTAACCTTCGTCGCGTTGATGGACTTACACTTGTGACAGGTTGGTCTGTTGGAGGAGAAGAGCGAGGATCGAGTTGAACCGTCAGTATCTATTGCTATTTTACACGAGTTCCATACTCCACGAGTATATTGCTACAGGGCCTATCACCGTTACCTTTCTATCGACCCCAATAAACTGGAGACAAGAAATGCGGCAGTGCGATTCAAGAGGGACTTTTGTTACAGCAGTGTGAGGATCCATTTCGTGGGCGTCTGGTAGGCCGAATCCCTTTATCATGCACTTTGCAGCACCCTGGGCTGACTGTGACCAGGGATACGGTGTCTTCTTTGGGCCTCATCAAGCAGAATGTCCACCTCACCGCTTTGGCATCCGCAACACTCGCATGCCATTTCCGACGTACACTTGCCCTTGATGAACATCGAGTCAACTTCGTACCGGAGTGCTTTTTGGAAGTGAACGCCCATGGTATCGACATAAAAAGTCAAAGATCCACCCCCGACGACGTCAAAGGAGTCTGCTTCGCGGCTTGCCATTCTCATGTGTATGTCATATTTCGATCCGCGCTAAGGATGAACTAAATGAATTCCTGCGTCCAGCGGTGGGACCAGCAAGCCACATATTGGAGGGGTTTCTAATCTCGTGGTCGACGAACACAACCCTGTTCATGTTGACAACTTGCCACTTCTGTGGATGAGACGGGAAGCCCACGCCGAAGGTCTAGTTTTTCAATCAAAAAGGTTTGCCTGGTACCCAGAGGATGTCGATCTCAGTAAAGAAGATATGATGCAGTCTGGGTGGAAATTTCTCGAGATCTTGCCCATTCATCACCAAATATCATCCAGTGGAATTAGTAAACACGAGCGGAGGTAACGCCATCATGGTAAATTCAGCTTCGGTGCTGATTGATGATTATCTGCAGGTGGCACCTGTCTCCTTCTCGTTTGGCCATTCCTCGTCAACACATTCATTTCTCCGTCTTTCCCGGCGATGTGTATACACCCCGAGCTACTCTTGCATACGGAATTCGTATTCCGACGGTGCCGCGGAAGGCTCCAGGCGGACTATGGATGACTGAACTCCTGGACGAAGGAGCAACGTTGACATCGTTACTAAGCGGCCCACAAGACACGTTAAAATATCTTGGGGAAGTGTTACTCCTTCTTTATCGCAGTAAGTTTCATCCTCTGTCAACCCATCGACGATATACAACTTAAGCGTTTAAACTATCGAGGGCTAGACAATGGACAAGCAATACCCAGCCCGCAATGGTCCGAGACATTCATTCGCGGGTTGACTGGTTTTAGCAAGTTTGCCCTCACCGTCATTTATGACGTAACCTGTGGGCTGTCGTTCATAATGTTCCTCGAGATGTATGCTGATCCCTTATATTCCCATAGCCAGTTTTTCTACCCCCGAGGAATTAGTGAGGGGTGCGCGGAGCTCACTCTGCGCCATATTGTCCTCTCCCGAGCAGGTGTATATCACTAGAATTCTCTACGTCCTACAATTTTCGATAAGGCACAGAACATTCCGACAACGTTTTATTGCTCACAAAGAAGTGATCGGAGCTCTTATGCATGCACTAGAAAGTGCCACTGAGGCACGCAGCGAGAACTTATTCCCCTTGGTCATGGACACCCTGTGTTACCTGATCGATGATGGTACGTACGACGAGCGCCAGTCTGGTCACATGCTCATCTTATACAGATGACCAACGAGGCAACGTCATCGATGAGCTCAAGGTTAGGTCGGATGGAACCAAAACTGGGAAAACAAGGCTCTCGTCTGTACTGGAAGTGAAGGGTAAGTGATGTCTTATTGGTCATGTATCTTACCGATTTAGATCTTCATAGCACCTAGTCATTTAATGGCGTCGCTCAGGATGCTTGCATCTCTTGCTCGGTACCAGTCATGTGAGGGCTCTCTATCCCACTGTCGTTCCACTTATCCATCTATTCGACAGCACTTTGCGAAGAGTTGAAACCTAGAATTACCGATCTGGCCAAAAAGGGCAGTTGTCCTGTTGATTCGGCGGCTGTAGAGACTTTAGTTGCATTGGACGAGCCGCGTGAGTCACAACTTTTCTGATACACAGTCCGTCGCCTGATCGGCATTGCGGAAGAAGTCACTCGCGATGTCCGCTTCTCTACTATCCTAGGCTACCTCGATAACACTCTCCCTCGGTTAGACGCAGAGGTAGGCAGCACCTATTCGCACGGAAACACTGGTGACTTGCCCCCAGTTCTCCGAGTCAACGGTGGGTGCTCTGCACCATATACATCTCTTTTTGGGATTGACTTGCGCCAGGGCCTGGGGAGCTTTACGAGGAATTCATGCACGAGCTTCTGCGGTCAATGGAATCGCACCGTGTTGATCAACGCACTCGTGCGACCTTGACGTTACTGAAGCTATGCAACAGTAAGTCTCCGAACAGCCTCGTTGACGTAGTTGACCATGGGTGAATTAGACACGATCATTCAGCATTTTTGCTCGCGGAACAAGGTCTCGGATATCTTCATGAGACAGTTGGAGCGAAAGGGGACCTCGCTGCTGGCAGCGTATGCATTAAAGACATGTTTGAAGGACTGTGAGTTAGCCTGACCATTCGTACATGGATCAGTTCTGTTAAGAGACGATCTAGACAAGTGGACACCTAGCGATTTCGATTTCTGTCGTGCAGCACGGCTCATCGTCGCCATGATCAACAAAGGCTGGTTTGACGACGCAGTAGGCGAAGTCGAAGGCTCCAAGGTGTTTGATGAACTCATGACATCTGGTAACTCTGGGAAAAGTCTTACTGATTCGAACCGTGTGCTGATGGTGTGTTGTTCCAGGCTATCTAGGGCAGCAAGTCATCTACTCCGGAGTAGCAATCGCTATAACGAAGAAGTTTGAAGGTGGTGAACGCCATGAGGTCCGCATGGGCTTGATGTGGGTCGAAAGCCTCGGTATGTCCGAGAATTGTCTGCACCTACAATGTTGACCGACCCACTTGTAGGAAGGGCAAACCCAGCGGAGTTGACGCACATTGTGTATAACAGCTTGACTTTGTTGAGAAACGAAAAAAAACATGTGCAAATGAAGGGTGTCAAAATTCTTTCCACGCTAGCTCAGACGGGTAGGTGTATCTTGCGTCACCCAGCGGGTAACCGCTAACGATTTCGGTAGCGGCCGGTGAGCAGGCTTTAGAGCCACACGTGACCGGCATTGTGAGCATGCTGGTCCCACCTCCAGACCGCTCACTACCACGTCCCCAACTATGGGCTCCTACTATCGCATTGTATGGGCTGTGCAAGAATGGTAAGTCGGGAGCTGTCCTGCCTCGACACAGAGTCATCGTTTTTCTCGTCCGATTTAGAAACCCTCCGCAATAAAATCCTAACTTCCAGTGAATTCTCTACCTTCAAGAATCGTCGTACTGTAACTTCATATCCCCAGACTTGAGTGACTCGGTGGTCGCCAGTGCAATTCGACGCGTTGTTTCAATAGTGCTCAAACATGACAATTGCAACTACATACGTTCAGGTTGACTTACTAGTATTCCTACGTGTGCTTCTCCGACAATAGTAGAGAAAATGTGGAGATCGTCCTGCCGGAGGGAATTGCCAATTGCAGGTGGGCCAGTAGTGTTAGGGGGTCTACTTATTCGGTAGTATTGTGTACTTACTTGGGCGTATGTGATACAGCAGTACCCGAGATGTAAGGTGATGGTGTGTGGATTGATTCGATAAGGAACACGTGTAGCAGGTGACAATGGCGTACTGGAAATAAACGACCACGCATCCCTCACTCCATCGATCTGATACCTAGCCGGATATGTTTCCCAACGTACGCTTCAGGCGAAAGAATGGTGAGCACTGACCACTGGGTGGGACAATTGAAAGGACGATGCTGATGACAACACAAGAGAGTGAAAACAGTCCTTCTTCTAGTATCGTTCACCGAAAGGAAGCAGAACCGATCGTAATCGATGGTCGAGATGACATACGTTCAGTTGCGTTCCTCCTTGAAGGGAAGCACGTCGTGAGCGGCGGCGATGAAGGGAAGATTCGACGTTGGCGCATAAAGGATGGCAAGGAGGTGAGGATGGCAATGGATGCGGGGAGTGGTGTTCCCAACATCGCAGTGTCACGAGATGAAAAGTTTATCGTCAGTGGAACGACGAACGGCTTGGTGGCGGTGTGGAATGCGGAGAGTCACTCAAAAGTGACCGAGTTCCAAGCACACAGCGGTTGGGTGCGTGCAGTCGACGTCTCGCCAGACGCGACGAAAATTGGGACTGGGTCGGATGACCGCACTGTTTGCGTTTGGTCGCTGTCGACTGGTGAGCGACTACTCCGTCCCTTGGAACACTACCACTGGGTAGTGGCAGTCAAGTTTTCACCCGACGGACGCTTCATCGCCACTGCCACATGGGATCGTGACTGTGTTCGGGTCTATGTCAGTCAGGATGGCAGCCTCCTCGTCGAGTTCCCAGTCCAAGTCAACTCGTCGTTGAACCAGTCCCTCGCCTGGGCCAGCGATAGCAAGAAACTCTTCGCCTTATCACAGGACGGCTACATTCACCATGTCGACGTGTCCGCCCAGACCACGCTTTCTCAATGGCACGTTCACAGCAGTAACTATGTCAGGTGCATCGCCCTGGCAAGCAACGGCACACTCATCGCAGCCTCCGTTGATTCATCGGTGTCGTTTTTGGACACAACGACCGGAGAGCGGATCGGGTCCATCGAGTATACTCATCCCATCTGGTCCATGACTATATCATCAAACTACGACCTTGTGACCTGCGGAGACAAGAAAATCACCCTTCGGGCACTCTGTGGTATCTTTCCCTCTTACTCCTCCGACAATGTAAGTGTCCCTGCATTTAAAAAAAAAACTGGTAATCGCAAGTCGCTTTATTAGCCGTTGCAGAACTCGCGCGTGCCACACGTGCAGGAAACCAAGAACAAAGAGGTTGGAAAAGTTGACGACAGTCCAAGTACGTTCATTTACACCCAAATCCGGTTTCTGACATCCTGGTTCGTCAGACGAAAGAATAGTGAATCTCGAGGAAACCATCCAAAAACTGCGTAACCAGCTCGCTGAATGTCAAGCCCTCATCAAGTCCCTACGCGCTCAGGAGGAGACCTCGAGTATGTCCCCCGATACCCTGACTTATATTTGCTTGATTCAGGTCTACTAGATAGCAAAATTGCCCCTCTCGAGAAAACGGTCCAAGAACTGCGCAACGAGCTCACCACATCCCAACGTGCAGCCGATGAAGAGAAGGAGAGCTTGAACGAGATCGTCAGGTCACTTCGTGCAGACCTTCATACGCAGGAAACGAGCTCAAGTGCGTTTATTGTCTCGCTGGCTTGCGCTTCCTTGACAGTCTTTCTGTTACTCATATCGCTCAGACCACAAACTTGCCGACGCCCAACGCAAAGCTGATGGTTTTATTCGAATCAACCGTGCGCACGAGCAGAAGCATCGATGCGAATCACTGTATGCCCAGGGTCGCATACGCGGTGCTGCGGAATGTCTCCTTGAGATCGCGGATACCGTAGACGGGGATGTGAGAGCCAACCAGTTAATCATGGATTGGCTTTCCGGTGAGTTTCGGCTTCGTGCATTAGGATATAGTATTAATTGCTGCCATCAGAGTTTACGCACCGATGCGTCACGATGCTGGAGAGAGTCGGAGATGAGGCATCGAACACCGGGGATAGGGACGAAGCGGTCGCAGCTTACTCTACTGCGTTGTCGCTCGGTCCCTTGACCCCAAATACTGTACTGACGAAGTGGGCAAGCGTAATGTTGGTTCCTGACTCAGCGGACGAAGCATTGAGAGCCGCAGTCAAGGTACGCTTTCAGTGATAAGTTCTAAGGTGGATAGTGACATTCGTTCGGTTTAGTTCAAGGTTCCGAGGTTTGTCGTTTACCATGTCATTTGCGACATTCTGGAAGAGGATGGTCGCCTCACGGAGGCTGTCGGGTGTTTCCGACAGATGCAGAATGAGCTACCAGAGGACGCAGGTGTGCGCGATGAGCGAGCTGAATGGAAATGCGGTGGGTGGTTACAACCACGACGTAACCGGCCGCTAATTCAGACACCTCACCTAGATTTTCGAGGACGTTGCGTCGAGAAGCTAGAGAAGCTGGGGGACACCGCGAGGGACTCTAAGAAGCATGATGAGGCTATCGGATACTACTCGACAGCGCTGTTACTTGATCCAACGAACGCCAACGATATTCTCCTTAAGCGCAGCAATCAGGTATGGATTGTATTTCACATCACATCAAATGGACCTCACTGGTCCATACATACTATCCAGGTTATCGAGCTCGACTCATCATCCCACAGAGGGTATGAGGGGAAGCATGCCGCATTGCACGGTATGGGGCGTCATGGCGAAGCTTTCGAGGCATTCAGGATGATGCTCTCAAAGCTCGAGCAATCACCTGATCCCAAAATTCGTGGTAAGCCATTCTGTCAATATTGCAAGCAATCGGAAGTTTTGACTGGTTGTGGACAGAGCTTGGAGATCAGTACGTCGATGCAACTGCCACAGTTCAAAAGGTGGTCAGGGAGACTATCCGCGACATGCCACGTGTGCTTATTGACACCACTACGGGTCGTCTCTATGACAAAACCCAGCAAGCAGCGGCTTTTGAGGAACTTTCAATCTACGACGAGCTGCGATCTTCAATGACTACTCGGCTCGACCGTGCACGTATTCGGAACGAAGTGAATAAATTCTACCGATACGTGATGTTCTCCCACAAATGGCAGCCCAATGAACCCACATTCCAGCAAGTCGAGAAAATGTCAATCTACAAGCTACCGGCGTCTCCAGCCTTCAGCAAACTGCAAAATTTCTGCAAGCTTGTGCATACTCTTCGCTTCGAGTGGGCATGGAGCGACACTTGTTGCGTAAACCAGCTTGACAGGGGGGTGCAACAAGAATCACTGGTTGCCATGTTCAGGTGGTATCGTGGATCGTCCCTCACGATCGTCCACCTTCTTGGTGTATTTTCGCAGTCACAGAAGAAGGGATGTCTGTGGAGGAGCATCTGGAATACTCGCGGGTGGACATACCAAGAATACGTCGCTTCCAAGGTTGTTCAGTTCTACACCGAGGACTGGAAGCCATACCTTGGATTGGACATTTTCAACCACAAGGAATCGCCCATAATCCTTTCGGAGATGGAACAAGCAATGAACTTCTCCACACTGAACTTGGCTACCCTTCAACCAGGCTTAGAAAGGGCCCGCGAGAAGCTTTACCTAGCTTCCAGGCGTGAAACGACGCGTGAGGAGGATATCGCATACTCGCTGTTCGGCATCTTCAATGTCGCAATCCCAGTCATATATGGCGAGGGCAATCAGGCAGTTGGTCGCCTTTTGGAGTACATCCTGACACGTTTGGACAATGTCACACTTCTCGCTTGGACTGGGAGGAGCTCGAGTAGTCAGCACAGCTACCTCCCTGCGGATCTGACTGTCTACAACGAAATCGTGCCACCGCATGTTCCGCATCCAATCGAGACAGCTGAGATGGATGGCATGGTGACGGCGCTGCGCTTATCGTTGCCTGACCTTTCCATGACTGTAGCGCTGTACGAGCGGCTCTACCATCTCCCCGCACTGTCGCTGGTCGCTGGTCGACTCGGACTTCCTGGGATTGTATTCCCTCTCTCTGACCTCGTCCCTGTCTCGGAGTCTGATCCTGACTCTGCTCTCCCTGTTTATCGTGCGACGTCACCCATACTCGGAGATGTCGAGATCAAGACAACGGCCGAGTTATCTGTGATGCGAGGTTTACTTCTGATCAATCCCTGGATCAGTCCCCTCCTTGACCAAGATTTCTCGTGCGGCGCTGCGCTGTTTGATGCTACCACGTGCGCACTGCGGCTCGTCGTCCGACTCAGGCAGCCATTTGGAGCACTGTTGCTTGCGCCGCTGGCGCGCGCGCAATACAGACGGGTTGCGACGGATAGTTTGATCATGGTTCGAGTTCGCGAGGAAACATCGTTGCCTGAGTTGATGGACGGCATCCGTACAGTCGACATACAGTAAATGTAGATTGGTGCTTGTGTCATAAGTGCATGCGGCTACTCATTTGCAATGATTTGGGCACTGATTATGAATGATCTTACTTCTTTCATTTATATGTCAACACTCAACGCCTGACGTGGGGAGCATCGTCGCAGATACAATTACAATCAATTCGTACACCGATCTTCTTTCATCCCCATCGGCTCCAAGCGATATCTCTTCAAAGTTCCTGAATGACCCTCTCCATGATCCACTCTTGCACAGTCGGATTGAGTAGCACCACGGGGACTTTGATCTGTCCGGAAGCGATATTTGCATTCTCGCCTTTCCAATGACGATATTCCGCAAACGTGCCCGCCTTCACAATCCGGATTGTTGGGAGGTGAATTTTACCCTGCTCAAGTCCGCGCTTATGCTCGATGTTAGTGGCAACGAGCGCATCAAATAGTTTTTGTCGTGCTAAATGTGCGTTCGGCCTTGTTGTACGATTGGTAAGTCGCCACTCGCATCATGCTAATGTGAGTGCACCGACACGCCAAGAGGTCCCGCGAGCTCGATAAAGAAGCCCACAGCGGGTAATAACGTGCGGTCATCAACTACAGCGGTAAATTCTTGTACTTGAATTGTATCCTCG
>JBBPRV010001357.1:0-10345 GCA_038093235.1 Boletus harrisonii | reverse complement strand
GGTATCCTAGCTTATTCTGATACAGATTGGGCTGGAGATCGCGAAACTCGTCAATCTACTTCTGGCTATGCAATGTTCCTCACAAATGGAATAGTCTCTTGGCTATCCCGTCGTCAATGGAAAATTACATTGTCTTCTACTGAAGCAGAATATGTTGGCATGACAGAAGCTGCAAAACAATTGTCCTGGATCCAAATTCTTCTTTCGGAATTAAGATAACCTCAAGACAATCCCGCTTCTATGTGATAACCAAGGTGCCATGTTTCTTGCTTCTAACCCTGCTCAAGAAGGTCGTTCAAAACACATCGAAATTCCGGAACATTATATCCGTGAATGTGTCACTGATGGGAAAATTAAACTTTATTATATTCCCACGAATGAACAGGTTGCAGATATCTTTACAAAGAATCTAACTTGGCAACACTTTGAGGACAACAGGAAACATCTTACCCTTTTCCACTATCCATCTTTATCATGAATAGCAAGGTGGAGTATTGAGAATCTATGATTCAATAATTATTATCTTATCTTATCTGGGTCGCTCTTCATGATTACTAATATATTCTAGACCCATGATGTCACATGTTCTAGACCTTTATGACATAACTATGACACCATTTCTATTCTTATCTAGATGGTGTCATATCATGTGATTATCACGCCATTATGGCTAATGGCCAATGGCCTTTATCTCTCATTACTGTGCATTGCACCATTCGTTCTCACGATTATTTCACAATTGTACCACCTTCTCTATTTAGAAGGATATCACAATAGATACAAACAGTAGTTAGACACTACTTAAACCCGAGTACTTTTGTACTCAGAATCTAAGCTCTTCTCTCCTCCCAACGAGTGAATAGCTACTAGCAACAATCCTTCATACTGCGAAGTACCATAAGTGAGTATTCTTCTCACTGGTTCACCCTTTGCTGTTGTCTCTGCACCAAAGGAGATTTTGCACTCTCCTTAAGATCCTCTGAGGATACTGTCTGATCCATTCACTATCCTCTTTCTCTGAAGACATCTCTCTATGTGTTTTTTACACTTGAGACATTCTTTGTTACCAACCATCAACCTATCAGTGCATATCTCCCACTGATTCATTTCCCTTCTTGCCCCTGCGTAATTGGGTTATCCCGATAGGACCAACTACTTATGTATATACAGAGAGACATGAGGAAAACATGTGCAATGACGTAGTCAATAGAATGTGATAGAAAGAGCTAGAAAGAGTCCATGAGTCTGTGAAGATGTGAAAGATGTGAAATGTGATAGTGAAAAGGTGAAAGTAAAAGCATTCTTGACAATATGCCAACCTTTTCATTACCAATATTTGTAATAGGCTCATAGACTGCTTCCACTTTGATGACCCTGTAGCATAACTTCAATACTATGTCCTGACCCACAGTGTAATACACGCAATACATTGTGAACAGTGCGACGCAAAAAAATTGCAAGGTCAGTAGCAAGCGCGGCCACAATGCAACGGCGCGGCAGGTGCGGCGTACAAAAAATGCGGTGGGAATAAATGTGCAGATGTCCCGCCATAATCAGTCGTCCCGCCCGCCCAACATGATTTTCGCGGCAGTCACCCCGTCTGCCCAACCATCCTCGTGGCGGGACCCAGTCTGAAGCATCACTGGCGAGCACCTGCCTAGCATCCGCCTCATCCGAGTCAGTCGTCATGGTCCTGGTGCCCGCCCAACCACTTTCGCGGCGATCACCCTGGGCCCGCCCCCCAACCATTCTCGTGCCAATGGCGGGACCCAGTCTGATGCATCACTGAGCACCCGCCTCAGATTTCTGATGGCATGCTTCGTTTGACACGGTAATGCATCATACTATGGATGCATCATCAACAGGACTTATGCATCGCCGGTATGGAATGGGAATGCATCACGAAGCATTCCTAATGCATTACTGTTCAGGTGGGATAGCAGGATGGGGCGTATACATAGACTACAGTAAAGTTGCATCACTGACTTATTATGATAGCAGTAACTAATGCAATAAAATGACAGGGAGAGGTGACCATGCGCACCTGGCAAGTTCAAATCCCGGACAGTGGTTGAACCCAGACGAAGATAAATATGGAACTGCACACCTAGTTTCGGTTCTCGCTCGTCCTCGACGCATCGAACTCTCTAGAGTCCGTACCAGCACGTCTACGTCTCATGAGGTCGAAATGACTTTTTCGGTACAGCCCTTGCTCGGATGACGCACCTTTGTCCAATCGGGCACTGTCCAACGGAGTGACCCCAAGGGACGAAGACGCACAACGTGTACAACCTCACATCGTCTCCAGATCCTATGGGGAGATGGGATCCCGCGAAGTCTCAGTCCCGGTACGACGCCGAGGTGGTTGTATGACAAGGGAGAGAGGAAATCGAGGTTGTTTGAGGAATATTAGTCGGCAAACTTCGAGATGAATGTGTTGGACGGTGTTCACTTTGAGCGACCATCTGGATCGTGGGACGCTGCGCTTGTTAGGTGACATCAGAGATTTCCTGCAAAGGGGGATCCGCATTAATATACTTTGACGGGCATGCCTCGAGCCCCCAGCGTGTTTGCGCTTCCTGCCCGAAACGACCTCAAACATCAGGATAAGCGAGACGAAAGACCCACTGTTTGCCGCAGTCGACTGTCACTTCTTTGCGTGAAGAATGCAACTTGCAATGGAATCCAAGGAAATGCTGCCACTAATGTCGGACTCGGACGACTCAGCTAGCATAGCAACTTGAAGATGAATGAAGTCAATAAAAACACAGAGTTTCTCCCCTCTGCCCCGCTGGGTGCTTTACTAAATTCGATCTCGTTACGATATTCGGGGCCAGAAGCTTCACAGGCGAAGCCAGGGGAGCAATGGAAGTGGACGGAATGATGGAAGTGGACGATACGATTGACGTGGACGGAGCAATCGAGGTGGGTAATAAGGGGGTTGTGTTGTGTATCTCCGGGTCAGGAACACTGCTTGTCATGACATGATCCGGCGCGAATCTGAAATTTACCACTAGCGGGGGCAGCCCCGCCGCCTCGAGGTATCAGATAAGACGGCTCGTTGTCGGTGCGGAAATACCAAATACGGACTTAGCTGCTGGACGAGGCTAAGACATTGGGTTTGAATTACCTTTGTGGCAGCCATGCCTCTTAAGCACAAGTGAATGATCCGTCCCATACTGTAGGTCGCTGGCCACAGGCGTGTGACGAATCCTATGTCGATCGAGGTGCATGGGGTTTGGTAAGCGGTGGCAAAGGAAGACATCATAGATGGGGAGGGAACAACGTGTGTCCTGCACAGACGCAATTCTGGGGTGTCTGAAAATAACCATATGATCCCAGTCGTAAGCGAACCTTGGGCATCGACTTCCGAGTCGCAGCTAGAACGGGCAGCAAGTTCGCGCGGGTCCTGTCCTCTTCCGGAGGTGGACTGTAAACAAGACCATTAAAGACTCCAGCGCAACTCCATCTAGACGTGATTAGAAGCCCAAAGCCCACCCAGCGAATACATGAGGTGCCAAAAGTGGGACAACCGCGGACATTTTCGCAGCCTCTCAACTCGGATGGAACCGATGGCCGGCATTTAACATGTCATTGAGTCCACAGCACCGTAGAGGGCAGAAAACGCGGATGGAGGGGGGTCGCATGTGGCGTCGAGGGTTACCATGAAAGACAGGATTCACAGGAACATCGGGATGTTTATAATGCAAGGGAAAGCGTAGGACCGAAACACACCCTCTGACCCATGTCGTCGTCGTCAAACAACAACTTGTTTCTGTTGTTTCTTCTCTTGGTGGTCCTCCTTCCTGCGTTACTATATATCCTGAAGTCGGTTAGGGGTATGCAACCACAACCATCAGTTTGACTGCACGTGCTCTGAGCGTTCTCTCGTATTCAGGCGCTCGGGCGTCAAGAATCATTCAAACAGCGCTTGAAGAGTTACCACGTACCACCACCACCATGGGCGAAGCATTGATTCCTCCAAGAGATGAGAATGATAGGTGCTTACACTGGCATGTACGAAAATCACGTCTAACAAGGCAGTCTCGACTCGTCCAGGTGGAAAGCGCTCATTCGCGAATCAGAGGCAGCCATCGAGAAATACCTCGTCCCCGAGATTGACATCGATCTTGCCTCATTCATCCGCTGTACCACCTTTCGCGTGTTTTTGGAGGTGTTTCTGGGCGTGGATCCCGATAAGCTCGCGTTTTCGAACGTTCAGCTGGTTACGGGCGCCTTATCGGACTTTTACGATGATGGGGAAGGGACAAGCACGCTCCCGCATGAAATCCAGAGCATCCTGCATCAATGGCTCCCGCGGGAGCAATTCCCGTCTTCTCTGGATCGCATTCTTCCCGCATACGAAGCGCTCTGGCGGATCGTGGCCACAATTGTGGTGGCCTGCGAAGAGGATGAAACGAAATCCTTGCGTTGGGTGATGCTGGACTTCCGTGACAATCCCCGGGATCGACAATACAGAGCAAGCTTTGAAAAAGATGGAAAAAGCGCTTCGGCCATTACGGACGAAGCCGTCAGTCGCATTACACCCATCGCGCGTCCACAGCATGCCACCACCTCCACTTGGCCATTGAGCTCCATCCAGTATGCGTCTACCAGCAGGACGGCTGCGTATCCACCGACGGTACCGGAAGCGTTGAAATTCGCGGCGTTGTTGGCATCTATGGTCATTGGTCGAGTTGGGGTGCACCATGTGATATCTGGTGATGGCATCACAGGTTTTCGGGCTTCCCCATGGGACCAGCGAAAGATATTCGGGGTCAACAGGACCCCTGGTCATCTCGCCATTAATGTTGTAGAAATGCGTCCTCACGCGAGCACATCCAGGCAGGTGTACTAGATCCCAGCTATATGATAGTGGCGTTCATACATTTGTCGGTACAAATTTCAGAGTACTAGGTCGATCATAGCATCAGTACGAGGTCCAAGCAAGGACGTCCACTGACGAGTTGGCGGCACAGGAGCGGAGATAGAATTGCTCCAATTGGATCTCCGCCAGTCAAGTTTGCCCCTGAATCACCTCGAGAAATCTGGAGAACCAACTCGCCGGGGAAGCAGGCAGTCGTCTGCCCAGTCCATCCATGGTGACTTTCGAGCTCTATCATTGTCCCACCTTTCATGTGACGCGATTTTCCGGTATATGTCATACGACTGACAGGACCCAAGCCCCGCTGCAGACGTGGCAGACGTGCTGCTCGCCGTCCAGATGGAGAGAATGCGCGTGGAAGAGGCGTTGGCTGCGCGGGATAACGTGGTGGTTCGTCTCGAGGATGCATACGTTTCCATTCGACAAAAGGCAGCGACGATATTACGGTTAGAGCAAGAATTGGAAGTGTTCAAGCGAGCATCTACCCCGGCATATACGAAATCGACCACTCTTGAAAGCGATTCGAAACCCGGGACACCGCAGTCAGACCCCAGCCAAGCGTTTGAAGAGTTAGAAGATACTCAGGCGGGTGCCACAATTTACTTTGTCGCTCGAATCTCGCTCAAGAGAACCAAACAATAGATGAGGTTTCTAGATACCCCCTGCGGAGTATTCAGTGAACCTCCATGCACACCCGACAAGCTCGGGGATAGCCTGCAAAGCAACTCGGCTTACTCTAGACAGGTTTACATCAGTAGCTCCGCGCTGGTTAGGGATCCGTATATTCCCATCCTCCAAACACCGTCGGGCGATGAAGAGAGTCAGGTAAGCGCATATATGCGTTGGTAATGCGGAAAACAATTTCTTCTGTACAGGTTTTACTCCCCATTTCCGAGGAGGGAACTCCAGCTGATCGATCGATCGCGGCGAGACAAGCAATGCTAGCGACTCTGCCTCTGCCGTCGGGTATTCCGGATGATGCTTTGCAACCGATTATGATTCATCCCCCTCATACCCTCCACGAGTTCCTCGGAAATCCTTCCGGCGTAGGTTTGTTCCGAGTTTCATTCGTGATACTAACATCTTCAAGTCTCTCAAGGACCTGTGAGGACTTTCTTCTGACGTCGTCTAATTGCTCAACTTTTCGACTCTTGCACTCGGATTTCGGAATCCATTGACGAATAACCGGCCAGACTCAAAAATTACAGAGTCTTGTCCCAGCCGACGACATACTGGTGTCCCGACAGGGAGGAGCACGGGTATTTCCTCACGCCGGTCTTCAAGTGCAGCACAAACCCGCGCGTCACGACAGCACATCGCTGGTCTACCGTCGATGTTATCGGTCAGATGATCAAGCCAACAGGTAAGGTGACGCGTTTTCAAGAACCAGCCTGCCTAAGCTTCCCAGAATGTTTCTATAGCAAGGACGGAAAGTCGTATTACGCTGGTACCTACAAGGCATTCCGAATGGACGATCTTACTGTTCAAGAATGGGAGTCTCTTTCACCTGAGGTAAAATCATTAAGTTCTCCAAGATCTGGTCGTATGGACACAGTCGTTTTCGTAGACAACCCAAGCGATTGTCAAGGAAACTCTAGCTGGCCGGAAAAACGTATCGCCCCAAAATCATTACGAAACGTCCCAACTCTATGCCGCGGGGGCTTTGCGCGTAGCCTGCATCGGTCTGCACTGCGTCGGTTTCAGCGATGGCTTGTATCGTGGCGTGCTTGAACAGTCAAGATTCATCTACTGGGGCCGAAGCTCTGCATGGACGCCCGTCAAGACTACGATCGCGCTGAGCGAGACAAACGATGACGACAAATCCACCCTGCCGTGAAGCATCCTTCGTGCTTTGTGTTCTTCCTTTCTGTTTGATGTACATGTTTCTGGTAGATACATCTGTATTTATCAATGGCATTCTGTCCCACCTTGGATGTTAATGGAAAGTACAGCTTCCTATAGCTTCACCTTTGGCGCAATCCCCTGACTGGAGAGCGTTGCCCCTCCATCAAGCAAAATATGTGCACCAGTGATATGTGCACTGGCCGGAGAGCAGAGGAACAATGCAATTCCGGCGAGATCCGAGGGGTGGCCAAACCGTCCTAGAGAACACATGATTCATTAGAGATACCCGTTCGGCCAAGAGCATACCAGTTGGTTGTAGAGATGCAATCTTTTCTTCACCCGCGGACTTGAAACCAAACGCTGTCATCTTGGTGGGAAAGACCCTGCGTAAAACCTCAGACACCTCCAAGATCCAGGCCTTACTGAACGCACCCAGGACAAATTGCATTCACCCTGTTTCAGTCGGTGGTAAGTGACAGAAGCAAAATACACGGTTCGCCACGCACATGATCTTCCGAGGACCTAACTTGACCGCCAACATCGATGTGAGATGGTTTAGTGCCGCCTTGCTGACATTGTCTAGAAAAAGAATATGTGAAGGGGGATGTAGAATTGATGAATGCTGTATGACTAACAGCTGTATGTTCCTTTACCATCGCCGCTCAGTAGGCCTTCGGCGCGTGGGGTGACGCTCGCAACCGATGAAACGTTGACGACGTGGGCGGGGTCCACATCAGTTGCTGCCTTGGCGAGCCACGATGATAGCCTCCAGTACACAATATTTCAATGCGGACCATACCGATCTATAACCTGTAGGAACTTACCCCGCAGTCACTGGACATCACAAATCAGAATAAGAGACGGTGTGGCCAAGTGAGGACAGTGGTGACTCACGGTAGAAGACGCTCTTCACGTTCACAGCCATGATGTTATCCCAACCCTTGTCCTCGGGGACGTCATCGAAAAGAGATCCCCATGAGACACCAGAGTTGTTCACGAGGATGTGTAGTGTCTTCGCTGGTTCGAGCTCAGCCAGGGCTGAAATCAACGCATCCACGCCGTCCTTGTTCTACATACGACAGCGCAGGCACGCAAATACATCGCCCATCAGCACCAGAAATACCATTGCAGCCCACAGTGCCAAGTTACTCACGCTGAGATCGGCAACGATATAGTGCGCGCTGCCAGGTCCGAGCGCATTGAGTTCTGCTGTTGTCTAGAGAAGGCATGTCACAGATGTCCCAGACAACCGCCGCAGGTGCTGCGCACCTCTTTCAACTGTGCTTCCTTCCTTGCCGCGATGTAGACCCTGGCGCCGTTTTGTACGAGTGCAGAAGCAATCGTCCTGCCGATGCCTGTTCCACCACCTGTGACGAGCGCTAAGGCCAGTCCAGACCATAAGTTCGATGAGCGCTCGAGTGCGTAAACGAATAGGAAAGTACCTATTTTCCCGCGGACGTTGAACAAGGATTGCAGAGAAAAGTCTGAGCCTGGGACGTATCATCGAGCAAAATACATAGAGTAGACATTGAACGAGCTCACCAGGTGCAGCAGACATCCTTTCGTGGGTTGAATTCTTTGCCAGTTCAGCACGACGCACGTCGCACGAACTTGAAACGTGGAGCCTTGGCCTTGTCTTGGGAGTTACACAGGTTACAGCTGTTTGCAAAACGATGCGGAAAACGCGTTTGAAAATTCGACCGTCGGGAGCTGCCGGAGCAGGACCCCGAATGCACTGTAGCCTGTTTGAGTGTGTGACTGTCACATTTCAACACCTCCGTCCACCATGCCCCCATCATTGCCAGCTTGCAATGAAGAACAAGTCTATGCATTCAATATCTCTCTGTCCGTCTATTCACTCCTCGAGAAGAAGGCATCTACTAAGGGCAAAGTGTCTACCTCAAAGGAGGAGAAGTCCGTCAAGGTCAAAGAACTCTGGTTTCCTACCAATGCCAGTAACTACCTTGACTTTCTGCAAAGCATGCTCAACAAGCATGGACAGGATCAATACAAGGTATCAGAGAGGAGGCGCTTTCCATTCAAGTATGTGCCGCCAAAGATGAAAAGGTCAGACTTATTTTTTTGTTGCTCATGTGCTGACAGATGTTCAGTTCTCTATCAACCCATCTAGTCAATGCTCCAGCAATGCAATGGATGTCAACCATGAGGCCAACTACAAAGAAATGGTGAAAAAGATTGAAGGCAGCAATCCTGCAATAATCAAGATCTTCATTGACATGAAGGACATCCAGAAACTCCCCACCTCAGGCAACCCTGAGGATGAAGAGAACATGATGACCGACAAAAAAGTTGGCCATGTATGTACTACATGTTCATTGTGCCACTCCAAATCATTTCACTCACGAGATCAATAGAGTTCGTCACTCAAAGCCAATGATTATGACTCACATCTTACCTGTTGGCATATCTGTTGAGAATTCTGGTATTTCATATTTTAATATTCAATTCCTGATACCAGATTCTAGAGCAGTCTATGACCTCATCTTTACGCTATCCATATTACTCACCATTATTGGATAAGTTTCTTTTATCTTTGGTCTAGACCATGACATCATTGTGTCATGAGATGTGATACACATTTCATTATATGTTTTACATTCTGTTACATGTTTCATCCCTGATACATGTTTTATCCCTTTATCTCTTACATGTTTCATCTCTGAAACATGTCTCGTGTACTTCAGTGTTTCATCACTGAACACTATAAAAGACATGGCCTTAAGCATGTCTCAATAACGATAACACTTACTTTTGTCCTTCACTCCCTCTCACTCAGTACCTCTGAGGATAACTATCCACTATCCTCATTCTCTAAAGACGTCTCTTAAACGTACCTTCACACTTGAGACATTCTCTGTTACCAACCATCAACCTATCAGTGTGTATCTCCCACTGATATCATTACCCTTCTTGCCCCTGCATAATTGGGTTATCCCAATAGTATCAAGCTCCAAAGCCATTACAAGAACAACTTCGACAATGGGCTCACATATGTCGGTCCATTGGGAACTATCGGAATAACCTGATTACACAGGGGCAAGAAGGGTAATGATATCAGTGGGAGATACACACTGATAGATTGATGGTTGGTAACAAAGAAATATCTCAAGTGTGAAACACGTAGAGAGATGTCTTCAGAAAATGAGGATAGTGGATAGTTATCCTCAGAGGTACTGAGTGAGAGGAGGGAGCGAAGGACAAAAGTAAGTGTTATCGTTATTGAGACAGGCTTAAGGCCATGTCTTTTATAGTGTTCAGTGATGAAACACTGAAGTACATGAGACATGTTTCAGAGATGAAACATGTAAGAGATAAAGGGATAAAACATGTATCATGGATGAAACATGTGTTATGCTAAGCGTAGAACCTAGCTTTATCGGCGAGAGTCATGTGACGAACGATGGGTAAAGTCGGAAGGTTTGAGCTTGTGGACCGCGTTACCCACAGAGTTAATCGAAGAGTCTACAATGCTTGGTAGGCGTAGAGACTATGAGAAGGGTCTTGACAAGTAACTCACAAGTTACCAGTGGATTGGGCTAGATACTACACTTGTATTGCGTAGAACTAACTGGGGAAAAGTACAAGTACACTGGG
>JBBPRV010001356.1:0-10346 GCA_038093235.1 Boletus harrisonii | reverse complement strand
GTTAGTCATGGGTTTCCGTCAGTGGACTCGTCAATGGTTGAATGGATGATCAAGTACCGTCCGCGAACTTTACCCCACTCAGACTGCACTCGCCTGACGTGCATGCCCAAACAAATCCAGCGCAGTTTGAAGGGGGAATAACTCATGATCAGACTAGCACGATCTAGTTGGTTCACTGGCATCTTGCTGACGTTCCAAATCCGACAATCGACTGAAGCTCACACGACGCAACATGATCATATGTGACACAACATGAGTAGTAAACCAGTAGCAACTCCTGGACTAGCTACAGCCGGAATACATTTCGTGACAAATCCAATTCGACGTTTCCAGTGGGACATAGTGCGCTGTGCGAACGACCCGTTCGAAGGGATCCTCATCTACGTCTATGACCCGGGAACGCAGTTTCCGCGAACTCAGTCCACGGCAAATATCGTTAAATCGGGTGACCACCTCATCCATTCTGGGACGCTTAGCAGGGTCTGCCTGGATCATATCAACCACCAATGGTTTCATGAACTCAAAGCCAGGGTTTCTCTAGAGGATCGGTAAGTCGATATAGAAGACACCAGCGGGGAACGGGTCACATAGCTCACTGGAGTTCTGAAATTCGGGAACCTCTTTGTTGCCACCCCAGATTGGCATTTCCTTGAGATGAATGATCGCGTGATCGTACTGGCGAGATATCCCGAAATCGAGAAAATAGTATTTCGGAGGTGAAGTGCTTGGCAAGCCGCTACGGTCCTTGTTCAAGTTTCTCTCAACGGGATGGTAGTTATGGAACGATTCGGGGTAGAGGCGAGCGGGACCCAGCATAAGATTTCGGTGCATGCAATCCCTATAGTGCGACATTAGTGCAAAAAACAGGATGAATCGTGTTTCTACACACCGATGGGCAACGTGGTGCTTATGAATAAATTGGAGTCCCTGGGAGACATTCAAGGAGTGATTCATGAATCAAAAATTTCAAGTTCATCTTACCTCGAACATTTGGCGAAAACGCTCCACCACTTCCCCGACAGTATCGAACCAAGGATTGGCGTAAGGCCGAAGTAAAGGCATGACCATGATAGTAATATTTTCGTCACCGTCCAAAGTAAGGATATCATGGATAGGAATTTTGTCCATCGCAGCCGAGATTCAATTCATGACATTGATGATCACCAACGGTCACTGTTACTATTGGGCGTCAGGACTTTCTGCTCGTAAGTGTTGAAGTCCATCAACATGTACAACTGCTTGGCAATACAAATCGACTGCCAAAAACTTCCGCCCCATACCAGTAAATTTACAAGGTCTGCGGCATATCGGTCAGGGATCTACAAAATGATGGTGGCAGCACAGGGCTTTGCACCTTCCTCCAGAGTGTATTATAATGTATTATTTTCTGTCATGTTGCATGGCGACGAAATACTTGGGAGGCTGGAAGGCTGCCATGCGCCGGCGGGACTCGAGCAGAGTGGCAATAGGTTATTGCACTTCCACAAAAGGGAATTACGGACTCATCGGGTAAAAATGGTCGTTCCTTCTTCCACTACAAGACCGCTCTATTTGCTCTCTTTTCACACAGCTGCCACTTCAGGAGACGCCAACTGGCCATATTCAATGAATTATTCAATGGACCAGGTTAGCTTCACGAATGCGTGTTATTATTAAGAATTATCCGAAGGCCACAAGAGGTAGTGGGAGTAAATACTTGTGAGCTATCGACACCATTAGAGGGTCTTCAATTCCCGAGACTCCACTAGCTAGCAGTCAAACAAGGGACCTCCTGCATCAAGTTTATGGGCCCATCAGAATGATACTGACATTGATAAAAGCAGATACAGTATATAATATTCGTTACCGAAGAACTAAGACGGTGGGTGATGTATAACTATGCACTTATATCAGCAGACCGGCTAGCAAAGCGGTGAAGAGACTTACTAGTGTTGTCTGATCCTCCATTATTCGTAGTAATTACACGAGCATCAGAATTATCGGCGTTGACGCATCCAATATATAGGTTGTAAACATGTTGAACTAAATCACGGAGTTACCCAGGATTAGTCACTCCATCTGTGACCACTCGATGAACGAGATAACTCTTACCGGGTGCAACCGGGTCCGAAAATGGATCTTCATCGTCTGTTGGCTCGACTGAAATCCCTTCCACCTGCGCATTCGGAGAAATGTCCTCTTCTGAACATATTGTCCTAAGCCTGTCTTTGCCAAGGGGGAAAGGCTAAAGAATACCTTCGACCTCTTCTACTGTCGAGTAGAGGGATAGCTCATCTCGCTGCATTGATTCAGAGGTCGACTAGAGCCGCTTCAGCTCCACAGTGCTGAGAATGTACGAGATCAGGTATCACCTTGACTGTGGTGTAGAGCTCATATCCTGCCTCGACTAACGCATGCGTGTCACGCCGTATCTCCCGGCGTTTGAGATAATTGATCACACTGGTTGATTGTAAATCTTCCGCCAGCCTTTCTAATTCTTCCTTCAATCTTCAAAATTGTTGTTATTCACTAACCAGCTACGAATATCAAGCTACTTACTCATCATATTGAGTTTTAGCGTCCTGAAAAAGCTCGGGACGAGATCCATCCATTTCCCTTGACATCCTGCGGATCTCCCCCAGCTCCTTCAGCGTGAGCTGGAGAAGTATGTCCCCATCTTGCAACGATCCATTGTTTACCTTCACAAATCGCCGAGTAGTTTTACCAAATCTGCTCACTAGCCCTATCCCCCCGGGCAGAAAAAGGGTTAGGCGTTTTTTGGAGGGCATGGTTAAGGAAGCAGATGTTGGGTAACTGGGTCATATCTCTGCAGCTCTTATGTGGGGACCGCGTGGAAAAGTAACCTTGTGTCCCCTCCAGAGCCGTTAAACGGGAAGTAAATTAGATGCCCAATTCGGCGAAACAGCAGAGATTCGACTCCGCGACCGTTAATAGGTGCATGGGGTCCAGACGTCCGTTAGGTGGTCTGTGTTTGAATTTATTTGGATGTCTGACAACACACCACAATGGGTCGCCGGGCCAAGAGGCTTAAGGCCAAGGAGGTGGAGGCTAAGGGGGTGGAAACCAAGCAGCACAAAGCTCTGAGAACTCAGCTCGAGCTCAAGGCGTTTGGTAGTGTTAGCTCACCCAACGAGAACCAGCTCTCCGAGCCCGAAGTATGGTGGCGTCAGCACTTTGGTTGGCTCAAGAATCGTGGATATCTCCTTCGACAGCGCTACTCACCAGACTGGAGTCCTTCATGGCTTGGAACCAAGAGAAACAGATTCGCATGCGAGGATGGCCGTGCGGCAAAGGTATGTTGCTTGCAACTGTGGGCTGTCGAAATCCGATTCACCAAAATTGCAGTTCCCGAGTCGTTTACTTGATGCTACCCGTGTCTCGGACAGCAAATATGTTGTTCTCAAGTTGGTGAAAAAATCCAAGCATGCTTTTGAGCTCGAAATTGGTCAATTTTTCTCCTCACAACCACTGGATGGTACAAGTGGCAACCACTGCGTCCCGATTTATGACATACTTCACGTCCCTGATGACCCGGAAACTGTTATCATCGTTATGCCACTGCTCTTGGATTATAGGCATCCTCCGTTTGATACCATTGGGGAGGCTGTGGAATGTTTTCGTCAACTCTTTGAAGTGAGTTTGTTCTCATTACAATTGTTAGATGCTAACTTTGCACAGGGCCTCCAATTCATGCACAAACATCGTGTTGCACATCGGTTTGTAAAGTACTTATAAGCGACTGCACCGTGACTCATCTTTTTTAGAGATTGTACATCAAGAAATTTCATGATGGATCCGGCGAGCTTTTACATCGATGCCTTTCATCCCGTCAACCCAAAGATGAAGCGAGACTTTTCAGGTCACGCGCGGTTTCGAACTCGTACCTCAGGATCACCAAAGTACCTTTTGATCGATTTCGGTTTGTCACGTCGCTATGATCCCTCCGTAGTCGAGCCCAAGGAAATTCCCATTTGGGGAGCCGATAAAGAGGTTCCGGAGTTTCAAAATTCTAACGAGCCTTGCAATCCTTTCCCTACTGATGTGTTTTATATTGGCAATATGATCAGAAAGGATTTCGTTGAGGTGTGTGGTTTCGATGAAATTGGGCACTGGCGCTGAGCGGCCCCTTTAGTCGAAGCACGGCTTTGAGTTTATGCAACCATTAATAGTTGATATGGTTCAGCAAGACCCATCAAAACGTCCCACTATGGATGAAGTCGTCAAACGGTTTCACGCAATTCGGTCTGATCTCAGCAGCTGGAAACTGCGCTCTCGTGTCATCGATGAGGAGGAGACCGTGCTCGATCGTGTTCTCCGTGGTTCCACTCATTGGATGCGACGAGTTAAGTTCATGACAAGAGGTGTTCCTGCGATACCCACACCTACCTCGTGAGATTTAGGATGCTAGATTTCCTTTCTACCATGGCTTATATTTTATGTGTGGCTTCTCTTTTGTGACCCCTACCCACCCTGCTCGTCGCCTTTAGTCGTATAGCCTTGTTTTAGGACGAATGCAGAAATAGTATTCGCTCTTCGGTGCGATCGGAGTTCCTGAAGGACAGATTGTCAGTATACCCCACTGAAGACCCCCAAGGACCGATGGAATTAGTTAGACTATATTTCCGTGTAACAGCGGTGAGAACGTGGACAGATCATAGGCCATACTTAGTACAATGGGCGGTGCATCGCGTTTCACAGTTGCCATCAGCCATTTTAAGTAAGGATGGATGTTGTATTACCATCACCACGTTCCCTTATCACATTGCCTGCAGGTGAGCCCACACAACTAAATCGGGCTCATGTTGAAGAAAGGCCCTGAAAGGGTTGGGGGTTATTTCATAGGTCCTAGCTCCCCACAGATCCAAACGACTGTAGTCTTCCTCATTAATCTGGATATGCGATCCAACTCCCTAACCTATGTTCTGACCCAATAAAATCGCATCGACAGCCTCGAGTCTTGAACATTTCAGTCAGTGGATGGTCTATCCCAACGTCGGTTTCATACCTCACCAAAGCTACGAGCTATCCCGGGATCAGCTAAGCACTATCTTCGAGACTTATTTTCGCACCGATCCACCTACAATCCTCCATCTATACATAATTAAGTCAAAACACGTTCATAGGCCTGAACTTACTCGGGCTTCACGGTGAGGCGACAACGAGTCCACGATGAAGTCGATAGTTGAAATTTGATATACATGGCTTCCCGTGTACGTCGAGAACGTCGATCTGCAGAGTTTACGAACTGCATTTTTTACACGACTGTTGTCTTCAATGTCTGAGAGTGGAGGTGCAAAGATAGGCTGGTTCGGGTTGTCCTGACGCTTAAGTAGTGACCTCGTTCATTCTCAGACTGCAGATCGGAACCGTACTAGCCATTACGTACGTTCGGATCCAAGTGATATGGCTTCGGCCATATATAGCTTGTGTCCTCACCAGAGTAGGTCTGGCGGATCGTACCTCCGGAAGGCCAAAGTCGATGAAATAGTACTTTGGAGGACGTTCACTGTGAGTAAAGCGTCTTGCAAAACCACTGTAGTCTCTTTTGAACATCGTCTTCATGGGGTGAAACGATTCCGGGTAGAGCCCGCTTGGATCGATCGCGAAGTTTCTGTTCATACAATCTCTGTTACAGAATGAGATCTCGATTCGAACTTGTAGGTGGTAGATCCACACTGATGCCGCATGCGCAACGTGATGTCGGTGCATGAATAAAAGCCCCTTAAAGGATGCACTCAGAACATAGTTATGTGTGCATGGAAGGAGGATACCTCAGATAATTGATGGAAACAATCTATTGCCACACCAAATGTGTCAAAGTACGGGCCAACGTAGGCACGAAGCAGAGGCATAACCAAAATAACAATATCAGCGTCGTCTTGCAGACGTAAATCGGGACACAGTGGTTCGCGGTATCTGAAGTGAGTGTACCGGAAGAGAAGTAAATTATAATCTGTTTCACGGTGATGTATCGAACATCTGAGAGACGTGGTATAATGGTATTGATGTGTCCTACCTTGGTAACGGAGGAGTGAGAGGAATGGCTGGCCATTAAAATTCAAATATACCTCCAGATCCCATGAGTCCTCATGCTCAAACCGCACTTTACCAGTAGCCTTCCAGGGCAACCAGGAGCATATTAATAACGTGCGCGGAGAAGGTAACCTCGATCCATTCAGTGGTTGGAGCACCGGATATCTCCGTCGTCCCGCGTTTCAGGAGGAAGTCCGTTTTCCACTCGTCATGGACGCTGAACACATTCAAATTCAAAATGAAGTTGTTACGGTGTAGCATGCCGGTTGCAAGTTGCTACTAACTTGCTAGATGGAGTAAGCTCTGATCTCACGGATAAACATGGATAAACATGCGCCCACTTTGTTATCGCCGACTTCACGGGAATCCAAACCTGAACGTGCGGGTTACTTCCAAATTGTGTTTCTCAGCGCACACGTTCAGAGGCAACTATTAGCTAGGACTGAGATGGAGCCCATGCTGGACGAAATTCGTCATCGTATCGAAAGAGATAGTGATCTATCTCTAGATGCGACTCTTGACGAAATGCTGAAGATCACCAAGATCGCAAGGGAAGAGCTCATTGCTACTACAAAGGGGATTCAAGGTCATGATCCCTCACGACTTCGGGTCTGTGGCCACACAGCCTGCAAAGGCACACCACACCTTTCCCATTGACAAGACCAGGGTGAAGACATCGCAGACAGGTGTGCAATCACCGAAACATTGCAGATTTGAGTAGCGTCATAAATTAAAAGCTGAGAAGCTGATTGGTCGAACGACACGAGGTAGAGGAAGAACACACACCTCTCACTTCTTCCCACATTCGGTTTTCTCGGTCTCCGTCTGGGGGATTTCGATGAAGAGGGTCGCACGATTACCAAGTAGAATGATGAACAATATATACTTACCTCAAATCACTCTAGGATTACTTGTTGCCCAAGCAGATAGTCCCCTCCAAACCAGGGAAGCGTCCAGCTTGACGTCGCCTACTAATGTTCGGGGGCACCACGGACTTGCAAGGAACACCCCAATCAATTCAGAGCCCCCCCATTTTCATTTCCACCCCGTCGGTCCCAGGTATCTGTGACAGTCGAGCTTTCTTTATATCAGATATAAGTATGCTGTGCTCGTAAAATCAAACTGAATCTCACCACGACCACACATTGTGAACTTGATATTCGAGCCGCCCTAGTGAATGACAGAGGGTTAGTCGTCGGATTGGGCAGAGACACGACTGCTCATGGTTTGTAAAAATTGTCGAATTTGGAGGGCGAGGAATCTGAGCCATGGCCCACGAACTATCCAGAGTCCATGATGCACAACAGCGGGTACTCCCTGCTATCAATGTTTGTTAAAACGGAGCAGGGGAAGATGGGGACGAAATCTGGGCCAGAGCTGTGACCACCCGCACTGCGCAGCAAGTGACTTGAACATTCGGGCATGGCAAGCAGTCTCGCCTCCGCAAGGGCGTCCAGCATCTTCGGATCAGTGGAGAAATCTTGGAGTTGGTTAAAAAAGTAACGGCGTGGTGGTGATTTTCAGCAGTATGGATTTTAAAGGTGAGATGAGACAAGGGGGAATTGATTCTTGTGTTGATCCACTTGGTCGCCGTGTGAACACTCGCCCACGTATGAACAAATCAACTGTACGATTATTTTTTGGGTGGAAGTAATAGTATTCCTGTCATATATGGTGGGACTACGAGAGAGATTTCACTCGGAAGGAAACTAGGATCTAGGTTGGCGGATTGTTCACAGACGAACAATGATCAGAAACCACTATGCCAGCAGGGTCAACTAAGGCAGGGTTCTCACTGGATAAAACCTACTTGATCCACTACTTTCAGACGTATTATTATTGATCGTAATTCCAGGAGCATTGGAATCCGTGGTGTTGATGATGTTGCAATTGACACTGAAGTTGAGCCAACTGAAGCTGGTGGCCGAGCCAGGACTACTGGGCGAGGTAGAGACACTACTCCGGGCAGACGATGATGCCTCAGAATCGAATAAAGAACTTGCAGCTAAAGTCCAACGCAGCAGAAAACATCCAATCAGTGGATGGCTGGATGGAACATCATTGCCTTACTCAAAGTTTGTCCATCTAGACTGCTTGAGGAGGTTGAATCGGCCGAAAGATTTCCGGATGCCAGCATTAGCGCGAACTCTTGGACAGCGGCGAGAGCTTCCTGATTATCAGGAGCGTTCATCTCCTCTGGAGGTGGCAGTGACACTGCCAGACCCGAAATTCGTTCGCCGCTTCTGACAGATTCACCTATGCTTGCTGTTTGAGGATGTGCACTAGATTCGGTATAAACAAGTCGTACTTGCAACTGGAGCTAGGTCCGTCGAGGCGGTCGATACAAAATTTCTCATCAACTTCTCAGAGGTTGTCTTCCTTCTTCATGAGCGCCATTTATCCCAAGGATTTGTTAAAAGAGGGTACCGTTGTCGAATTCCAGAGTGCTTGAGTATTGTCAAAGAATGCCCGTTTGGCACGTTTGATTGCTATGAGCTTGAACGGCTTGAATATTGATTTACGCTTCTCAAGGAATTCAAGCTCCTTCTTTCGTTGGTTCAAGCTGATGAAACAGGCGTTACTATTCGAAATAGACTTCGCTAATATACTCACTTGTCATACTGGGCCTTCGTATCACGAAGAAGCTCACGATGGTTTTCTTCCAGACTTTTGCATAGACGGATAATCTTGACCATTTCATTCAGCGTGGCTTGGAGATATAAACCACCTGCATACAACGGGTCCTTGGCAATGGTTCCTTTGGGCTGAAGTGCCGGATCATAGTTCTCAACCGACCCAAAGTCTGCCAGGATGAGAAGCAACGTCTGGATGTCGTCGGATTGCATGATCAAGGGGGGTACATTACCTTGAGTAAGTCAGATCCTGGTTCTTTAATGGTAGGACCGTGTGGAAAAAGTGTCCTCCAGCACCCCTCCTCCGTCTGGCCAATTCTCAGGGTCTTACCACTCAAATATAACTCCGCGATAGTTTGGGTCTATGGGGTCCCGTGTAGATCCATATTTATGTATGTTTGTAAAATAATAAGACTTGTTATTGCACAACGCATTTTAGCCACACCCACATCGCCATGTCCACACGTTCAGGAAAGCAGGCAGCCCAGGAAACTGATGCCAGTCGAGAGCAGGCACTGCTTGCGCAACTTGAACTTGCAGTTTTTGGTGACATGCCGACAAACAAAGATGGCCAGCTTTCTGAATCCGAGCTGTGGTGGTCTCAACATTATCATTGGTTGAAGGATAGTGGTTACCTACTTCGGTCTCGTTATTCCCCGGATTGGACACCTTCATGGCAAGGAACAAAGAAAAGTTGGGTTTTGTGTGAAGATGGTTGTGTGGCTCCGGTGGGTACTAAGCATGTCAGGCTCATTCTCGCGTCGTTCATCTAATAGATCATAGTACGCTACCAGAATCCTCGACGGTACGCGTGTTTCGGATGGCAAATACGTTACGCTCAAGCTAGTCAACAAGACCTACCACCCTCATGAGATTGATATCGCACAATATTTCTCGTCTCAACCGCTAGTCATAAGTGCCAACCACTGTGTTCTGGTTTACGACCTCCTGCCCGTTCCTGATGAAGAGGATAGGGTGATCATTGTTATGCCGCTGCTTCAAGAATATTTACGACCACCCTTTGGTACTATTGGAGAGGCGGTGGAATGTTTTCGGCAATTATTTGAGGTTGGCCTTCGTACCATACCCTTATTTAGTCGCTTACTCTTCGTAGGGCCTCCTTTTTATGCATAAGCACCGTGTTGCCCATCGGTAAGTCATTCCACGAGCGCCTGTGTGTTAATCTATCGATTTAGTGTTCTGCAGTGATTGTTCATCTAGAAATATCATGATGGATCCAAGTAGGCTCTACCTTGACGCATTTCACCCTGCTAGTCCTTTGATGAAGCGAGACTTCTCTGGATATGCGCGCTACAAGACTCGTACTGAACGGCCTCCAACATATTTTTTGATCGATTTTGGCCTCTCGCGTCGCTATGATCCTTCCATTGCCAAGCCTTTGGAAATCCCGATTTGGGGCGCTGACAAG
Organism: Boletus harrisonii; assembly: GCA_038093235.1. Taxonomy (NCBI): domain Eukaryota; kingdom Fungi; phylum Basidiomycota; class Agaricomycetes; order Boletales; family Boletaceae; genus Boletus; species Boletus harrisonii. Next base: position 251 of record JBBPRV010001356.1, on the reverse strand, counting down.
GAAGTCCCGGAGTTTCAAAACTCCAACGCCCCTTGCGATCCTTTCCCTACTGATGTCTTCTACATTGGCAATACCATCAAGAAGGATTTTGTTGACGTAAGTCCTTGACTGTATGTCGTATGCGTGTGGCTTAGCACGATGACCACAGTCAAACCGCGGGTTTGACTTCATGCGACCTCTGATAACTGACATGGTTCAGAAGGACCCTTCAAAACGTCCTACTATGGATGAAGTTGTCCAGCGATTTGCTG
>JBBPRV010001355.1:0-10353 GCA_038093235.1 Boletus harrisonii | reverse complement strand
CGAGATCCGAGTCCGGAACATCCCTACCCCCGCTCCGAGGCTCCCCGTTGTCCGTGGAGTTTGGAGAGCCAAAAAATGGCGGAGCGACTCGGATCGGGTGTGTACTTGAGCTTGACTCGGCGTTCTCGTGCTCAATACAAAAGTCTGAATTACCCCATAGACGTCACCGAATGTATTATCGGCAGACCCAGGCCGGCGCATGGACTGTCACGAACGCTCTCCTCGACCATCAGCGTCGGCCCTTTGAGCGTCGAGTGCCGCCAGCGGCCACTTGCCACCCCTACTGATGCTGTCCGCCGCTTGTCAGTTGAGAGTCCGCGTTTCGTTAATTTCGACTTGGAAGGTGGGAACAGACGGCAACCGCTGTACTGACAGGCCTTTAGAGAGATCAATCTCTCGACGCAACTAGGGCAAAGTCGTCGAGTTAGCTGAATGGTAGTCCAATTAGGAGCCTGAGCCTGAGTTGTGGGTCAGTATAAACAAACATAAATACTCGGAGCCTATCAACGCTTACGCAAACGTCTCGCCAGAACATGACAGGAAGACCCGACAAGCAGTGAACTGCTCAACGGTGTTGGGTTTGGCAACTATAATGCCTGGTGGTTCAACAGTCGCGGTTGTACTAGGTCTGTCATCTTTGAAATGGCCAATATCATGATGAAATGGTGCCTAGATAACAGTGAGACGGATGTCAAAGTTGGCAAATGCCACGACTACCAGTGCCAACAAAAATACCTATCCCTAAAGCTCAAACCAATGTCCGAACCAATGTGCTGTGCCTGTTATGAGTGAACCCTCGATGCGCTCGACACACTTAACAACCAAAACATCGTTCATTTCTAAACGATCTACAACGTTCGGAGATATAATAAACAGGTATGAGATATCCATCCACGATGAAATGAACACCTTGGTAAATGCCCGCAGGAAGAATTGAAGGGAGAAAAAAGTCCTAAAGCAACACCAGCCAACAGTTGAATGTACGACAAATGTTCCACATGATGGAGATATAAGTAGCGCACGGTTGTTGAAAACCCTCGCTATACCACGTACGTCAGAAATCAGAAACAAGAGATTGATATGGAATTGATGAGCGTCGTGAAAGCGGTGTCATGTCACCCTCTACCAGATACGCGTTTCGAGCAAGAGGTCACTGTTGCCTTCCAGCCCAATGCAGGCCTTGAGGAACGCATCAAGCGCGTTGCGCTGCCTACCGAGACTGTTGACGACGTCCGTGCCAGGTTTAACCAACGGTGCCTTGCACATGTAAGATAAGAGCGACAGCACCGGGTAAAGCGGTGTAAAGTCAACCCGACTGGTGGAAACGTCACGGTACTTGACACGGGTAAGCAGTTCCGCGAGGATCGTCAGGTCCAAGATGAGCGGCGTTGCCAACAGAGAGTCCTAAATGTCGAAACACATGAGAAAGTGAAGACGAGGCGTACTGGGTAATACGTACTTCGCACTCGTTGAAGATGTTGATGGTCTGCCTGCCACCACAGAAAATCTCGGAGTAGTACTCATCGATAGCCCTTTTGGAGTCCCCGACCGCAGGGACGTACTTGATCACAACGATATGATCAGGGTGTTCGCCTTTGGCCGCTTTGCCCTTGGCACCAGGGATGGGGGGCTTGTAGAGCAAGCGGTTCGCGTCAACCATGTCGTCAACGACGCTACTCTTGCTAATCTCTTTGCTCTTGAACTGACGCTCTGCACTCAAGTTGTGGCCATCGTTGTTACCAAGATGATTGTAAGACGCGATGGACAATGGCTTGATACCCGCGTTCACAAGGAACTCAGCGAGAACCGACTTGAGCTTCGTCTGCCCAGACTTGAGGTCGTCGCCACCAATGAAAGACTTCTCGCGCTCGGCGAGCTCGATGACACCGGGTACGAACGTGTTCTGGGGTGCACCGTTCACGAAGGGCTCACCCTCGAGGATGGCAGCGACGGCGAACAGGGTCGAGGGAGAAACCTCGGAGTGCGAGGAGCGGATAGAAGCAAGAAGGCTGTCAGCCGTGTCGTTCACCCCAGGGATTACGTCACTGTAACGCTCGGTGTTGGCAGTCCAGAACACAATGACACGGTCAAGCTGATTCTCAGCTTTAAAACGACGGATGTCGGCTCGGATGTGCTCGAGATGAGCCTGTTTATCAGCGCCAGGAACGACGTTATCGGCACGGGCCTCCTGATTTGCAGCGATGAAGTCGGAGTAGTAGATTGAGGGAAGAGGAGAGCCAAGAAGAGCCATGTGTGGCTTCACTTGGCGCTGGAGATCATAGTCGAGTACGCGAGCACGTTCCATAGCCTTGTCCATAGGCATGCTCGAGATGTCCCACCCCCCAAGGACAAGGTCGTTAGGGTGAACCATCGGGAGCACGTCGCAGATGGGAACGTGAATTTCCTTGGCGGCCTTCGGCTCAGAGCCAATGCGGACGGTGGAAGCACGAAGGACGGAACCGATGTAATTGGGTTGCTGAATACCATTCTTGGTGTGCCACGAGATCTGGTGCTTGTTCGCAACGATAGTAGCGCAAAGCGTAGTCCCGTTGTTACCGCCAATCCCGATCATCATGAGTCTGCGATGGCTCATAAGTGAATGCCAACTACCAGAAAAGATATGCACATACCCAGTCTTCCCGACCTTGCGGGTGGTCTGGAACTCGAATGGCTTCACGGTAGGTGTAACATTGAACTGACCGTCCGAAATAACCACGTCAGCACCACGATAGAAGTACCTGGCAGTGATGTGCTCGTCGGTGTAGGTAGTATTCTCTGAGTTGACTTTGATGTACTCTGGGCGACGAACAGCGGTCGGATGAATTGGGACAATGGATTCGAGCTCAGAGTCGGGGGTGTTGTACCCCGAAGAGGACACGAAGGACTGAGGGGGCATGGTGGACTAGAGCAGACGAGCGATCTCAATGGGCAACGAGAACACTTGCACAAGTGTGTTTGCTGCCTCGGTGGGGATTGTGGGTGCTACCAAGCTGGTTTGAGTACATGCAAAGAGGGAGGGACACTCTTTAAAGACGAAGATGATTTCCCGTCGACGGATGGAGGGGGAAGAGAAACGACGCTGGGGAACCGGGTCAAAACCCGCGGGCTTTTATATGTGAAAAATGGGGCTGCCGCGGTCGGGACGGATGGTTTGACGCGTACGAAATGGTGGAGCTGATACAAGCGAGCGAAAATTTCCAAGTCCGAGATGACATTCGTACTGACGTGAAGCCAATCAGGTTCTTGTACGGATACGTATCAGGTCTTTCTTCATCACGCATGTTCATCGCGTACCTCTGGCATGGAGAGCAACCTTGCCATGCATACGCGGCTTATTCAAATCAGGGCGCACACCAACTCATTGTCCAATGGCTCAACTCAACGCGGCATTAATCAGTCGGTTCAACGTTCTCCTCGGATTCAACTTTTTCCAAACTCAAGCGGCGTAGAGGCGGCCTATTGACACAATCACCTGCAACTCGCGCAGGAACAACCCTTGATCCAGTCACAGCTTCAGATTGCCTGTGGGACAGTCGTCAAGCGGTAACGTTACAAACATGCCTCGTAGATCAGTGCATTCGAAAAACTGCCACGACAAGTAGGTCGCCGTCCGCCGGAACCTATAGTACACCAACAAGACTGCACAGAGCGTGGATCATGGTTGGGCAATATATTTCCCGCTGTGCATACACCATATCTCACATGTCCATCAAGCGTTATCATTCAGAGTGCATTTCTCTGCACAGCGGGTGATCACGTAGATGGCTGTCTCCCACCGCCTCGCGTGGCCATCGCATGCAAGCCTGTCACCGATCTCCAGTAGGTGGCGCGAAAGCTAACCGATGGGAAGCATATGCCAACAGTACTAAAGGGACGAATGCAAGGGTCGATTGCCAGCAAGACAATGCGGGGATGTCCGGCCGAACCGTTTCAAGGGGCCAGCAAAAATCTTGAACTTCTCCGACTCATCGTGAAACTTCAAGTAGGAATTGGGAATCAGTTTCATTCTCTCTCATCAATTATGTTTCATCGGTGACTGAATTCCGGGAGACAAGTCCAGGACAGGCTCCTCATGGCAGCCCCCGTTTGATCGCATAGGTTAGCGACTCCCCTTTGACTCCTTGATCTGGCATACTAGTTGCTCGGATGAAGCTCGTCTTACCAATACGGTTACGCAACACTCATTTCTCGCACCTTCTTCGAGACATCGAATCTATTGTTTCCTTGGAGCCTTAGGGCGTGCTATACAGACGACGGCAGACGGCACTCCGTCCCTAACGAAACCTTCTCGCACTTGATCGATTATATAAAATAAGTTCGAGTCGACATGAAGATAACAAGCGAGTTCACATGTGCTGGGAACACTGCCCAACGCCACTGGAGCAGCACACGACTGATACACGTGTCTAAAACTGCCCGCTACACCTCCAAATAACATGATCTGTCCTGGTAAACGGAGGTAAGTACCCAATTTCAAGAATACGGCTCAATACCTGAAGAGAGGTGTCTGTTTATCTCGACGGATGATCAAAGGCTGTCCGGGATTTACAATTTGGTTGCTCACACTGCGCCTCTGGTGTTGGCGTGTACAACAGTCGTGGCCGCCAATGATGCGATACACTCCGCCTATACTGCCCCTGGCGAATTCCCTATACGCCTCATACTGGAACAATCAGACCGCCACATCAGCCCAGCCCCGGCCCGTGATTTCGGATCCAGTCACGGTATGTTTCATGATGGAAGCTATCGCCCTGATCATTTTATCAGATCTGATCGCCACAGGGCACGACCTTTCCGGCCAATTTGACATATCCTGCCAACTTTCCCAAGGCACGCTGGTGACATTGCCATTTTGGTCTCATTTCCACGAGGTTGACTGATCTATTTGGTAGAAAGATACCGCCCATAGTCATCCACTGCCATTGCCACAGGAACCTTCGCGGCTCCGCCGACAGGCACTTCACAGATTCAATCTATTGCCACCGACCCAGCGCTCTATGGCGATACACAATGTCAAGCGTCACTATCTATTTCTAAAATAGGCTCATCCTGGCGGTCTAAAGCAAGGTCCACTCCTGGCTGAGGTGGTCTGCGAGTACTTCAACTACTCGATGACGCGTTATGACGAATACAGCCGACCCGCTCTCGGTTCCGTCTTTTCGCAGCTCGTCGCCCTTGGTGACATGGGTGGATACGATGGACAGGTTGGTCTCTAGTGCGATGTTCCCTTGATCGATCACTCATACTTTTTCCTGGTACCCGAATGCGGCTGCTATGCGCAGCACAGTTGAACCCGTGCCCTACGCAACCAATGGTACCGCTCAACGTGACGTGGTGGTTTGCGAACCCCAAACCTAACCCGCCACCTCCGCCAAAACAACCAAGTAAGGAGCGCTTGAAAAAATTCCATGTGTCCGATATCCATGCATACTTTCTCGCTGCTTACGCTAGTACCGACGAAATCGTATCTTTTGGTTATACGGGGTCAATTGTAATCAGTACGTGTGTGTGGGGAGAATGCATTCAACACCGCGTCTCCCGACCAGATCCTTCTTCCTGCATCACACTGCGGGGCTTACTATTGGTACGTTCCATCTTCATTGTTCTGTTCTGTGTGCTCTTGATGCACAATAAAGGTCGATGACTTATGCTTGCGGCCATGCAAGCCATCCCCGAAGTAACCTGGACAACTTTTCGTTACTTATAAGAGATATGACGTCGCACGATCCCGATAACCAATACTGGAGGTAAGTGCGTCGTCATTCATTCGCGTGTCTAATTCTGATCATGGAATTACAAAGCAGACGTCGGATATTGACCTAATGTTCATAAATCCTAGGTCACAATGTACAATCTACCGAAGCGATTTTTTGGCCTTGCCAACCATTGTGTATGCCACGCTCGGCAACCAAGACACGTACGTGGTTGGAATCCCTCGTTGTTCACTTTCCGACCCAACAATTTGATTTCGTAGATGCATTGCCAGATGAGCGTGTATGCTATGGGTGGTTTCATTCTCGGAAACCAGTCCAACTGGCTTGTGGACGGTGTATCTGCCTTTTCTGATCGTCGCTGATGAGGACCATGTGTATTACGAAAATTAGCTTCCGGAAACCTCTGTCGAATATGCCGAATATGCACGCACGAATATTATGCTGCACGCACCGTCAAGCGGCCCGATGGATTGCAAATGGATTTACACATTATCTCCTTCGACACCGATATGTGTACGTCCTTGTCATTGTTCCACACCCGATCCGCAAACCGCTCACACCTGGGAATCACAACCAGGGTAAACGTATGCCGCGTCGTTGTCGTTCTCTTTCTCCTGAATCGATTTCGTGACTGCCGGGTGATTATCAGACTCAAACTATTTTAGCTGCATCAACGCGTTGGGAGGAATTTGTCTAGGAGCAGTGATGTTCCCATCCTGTGACCGCTGCTGATCTTCACGCCATCCCGGGCGAAGCGTGGACCGTAATATGTATACCCACTGCAGCATACACCTTTTCTCATCGCGGTGCAGTTGCTGCACCACTGCCAAAGTTCAGGGCGACCGATCGGAATTACTAGAATCATGTCAACGGAGCTACTAATACAGTACATCAAACTGCAATAGATGGCAACGCAAAGTAGAAGTATCACCATCCAACGCACGTCGAGTCGGTCAAAGGTGGGTTCCTTGTGACTCTCGGGATTGTCATTCCTCGTCTCATCCAGTGTATCCTACATGCCGTTGCTCCTCGAGGATGCTACGCATCCACGCTGCCCGCATACCTGTAGCCAGCCTGAGGGTGTTCGGAATACGGTTCTAAGATCATTCCCAGTATTGTGGGAAACTCGGTGTAACTCTCGGTGGGGGGCTGATGAAGAGGCTGATGTATTATACAATCTGTAGCCCGGGGCGAAGGGGGGAGGTGGCAGGAGCATTCTACGTTCATGTTTAACACAACAGCAGACGCACAAACCGGAGTCGGTGTCCTAAATGCAGAGTATGGTCATGCTTTGCTAAGAAACGGTGGAGGGATTCGTTGGGCATCCATAACGACACCAACGACATTGCGCCATGCATTCCAAATCCATATGCAATGCCCAGGAACGGAACGACATTGATGTGATCGAATCTCCTCCAGATTCCGAGCTCTCGACGGAGCATCTACGACGCAGTTTAGATCGCATATATCAGCGGTGGATGGGATGAGCTACCTTGGCGGATCTATCGCTCACATCTCCATCTACTGCAAACGCGAATCGGAATGCCTTTACTGCAATCTGGAGGAGAGGTAAATAGCAGGAAGCCTGAGTCATATACCTACTCGAACCTCCTTCGGCGAACCGTCATGGTACCAACCACTATATACATCACCAAAACTTCCTCCGGCGACATAATGATCATTGGCTCTGAAGATATAGGGTGTGAGATCTGGCGGAGGGGGGAAATTTGCACTAACAAAGGTTGATTTGAACCAAATAAGGATATCAGATGGTCGCACTACAGTGTAGCGAAGTGACATACTTAAGGATGGACATATCATACTGTAGTTCCAGTGCCGGCAGGGAGGTGGAGTACGAATGAGGTAGCGCTGAGGGTGAAATGGGACGAGCTGGGCCAGCTAACTGTTGAGAGGGTGTGAGCGAACAAACTCTATCTGAGTCAAAGGCCCATACATGTTCGGCGCCAGGGAGGGGGTCGAGAAGGAGCTAAACTTGGGAATGAGAGGGGCATGCGTGTTATATTGAGAATGACGTACATGGGGCAAATTTTGACTCGCCTAAAATAGAGAGGAGCTGTGAGTACAAGTGCGGGAACACACGCGAAGGGCATACTTACGTCAATTACCTGCTGTGGTCGCATCCCAGGTACAAATGGCGCAAATTGGTCCACACCTTGTTTGGAGGGCGGGGCGAAAGACTTGGCAATATTTGCTTTTCCAACTGCGGGTTTTGTGTGGGCGGAAGTCGTTGACGAGGACAAGGGAAGAGATCTGGTTCCGTCCACATCTGGCTGGGAACGGTCCACGGAATAACCCTGAAATGGTTTAGCAATGTTTGCTTTGCCAAGTGCGAGTTTTGTGGGGGGGGAGGACAAGGGAGGAGGATCGTCTATAGAACCGAAAGTGACAAAACGACCAGGGATGAAGGATAAGAATGGGACGGGGAAGGGTGGAGACGAGGAGGTACCATTTTCGATAGAGCTCAAATTGCTTTGGGGGACATCGTTCTTTGTTGGCACACCCTGGCCGAATGCACTAGGAGGAGAGGGAGCCGAAGGCTTATTCGGCGGGAGTGCAGTAAGCCGTGGTGGGGTCATGTTACTCAGCCACAAGTCGATTGCCCACAGTGGAGGGAGTCCATGCCCTGATGCGCTCATTCTTGAAGGTTGAGCTTGAGTACTGGAGGGCTTGAGGCTCGAACTACCTGCGTGCCGCCGTCAAGCTTTTCCACGCTAAATTAAAAAAAGCGATGAGGCTCCACAGCGCCCGAGAATCCGCCCATCAGACATGCGTCTGTATCATTACTCTCCACAACTCGGGGCAACAGGTTTTGTCCTCTGGTCGACTGTGGAGGCAAATACATTGATAATACCCCGTTGCAAGAGTACGGCCTCGAGTTTGTTTATCCAGACGGTGACCAGTTCCTAGGATCTTACATCTAGTTTCCCCCACTGTTCATCATCCATGATCAGACATCGCGCCGATTGAACGGCGAACGTGCAGGAGCGCCTCCCCCAATTGACCGCATGGCCCGTGGGAATTGTTTCTTCCCTTCGGCTTCTAAAATATCATTGTAGGATTCGAAGTCAAAGAAGACTTTCAGCCGACACCTTGCCTGTGCATTAGAGCCGCATCAGCACCACCTTTCCGGTATCCTCCGCGCTTCTGGCGAGTACGACAGACGTGACCGCACGATGCGATACTGAACCTGACGAATTCCTTACTTCGGCATACGCCCCATACTGGAATAATCCGAAAACCACTCAGATCAACGCAACCCCAACCCGCGATTTCGGACCCAGCCATGGTGTGTTTCATGATCTGATCGCCATACAGGATGATATTTCCGGCCAATCTGCCAGATCCCGTCAAACTTTTCCTAGGTACGTCGGTGACGTTCTGCATCTTTTTCTGTACTGCGTTGTGCAGCTAAATCGGTTCAGCTGACGACGCAACTTGACAAACGAATGTCTAGCACTTAACAAAGCATACCATAGCCCAAGCCTAATTCAACGTACTTTGGTGAATCCGGTGAGATTATGCGGGTCCAGTGTGGTTCCAATTCCCTCCTTAGTAGGCACTCTCTCCTTTTGGGAAGTTGATAGCAACCAAGCCACTCAGGTTTGATCTACAACGACAGCAACCACAACACGACCAACATGGGTTTTGGCCGCATAGATCGAACCTGTTTCGTGCCTGTGAGATTGGAAAGACCAGATGGAAACGACACATTCGACGATCTGCCGGATGTCCTGAGACGTCGTCAACATATGGAGGCGAATTGACCTGGTTGGCATGAATGAGAAAGGATGCAAAATGCAAAATACGACGTAGGAGAGAAAAGACACGCGGACATGGCCAGGTGAGCGGTGGTTGGTCAAGTAGACACTAGTCACGGAACGAGTCAAGGAAATAAAGAATGTTGATCCGGCGGTCAATGGAACCCTGGGAGACGAGCGGAAGCCAGTCTCTTTCTAGTAGCACGACCGTTAGAAAGAACAAGAAATGCAGCTTTTGACACTCGTTGATTATACACTCACAAAGCCTCATCTCCTCTTGAGCGCATGTATTCGCTCGCTTTTTGATCCTGCTGTTGCGATTTATAAGAACCATCACACAGTTATCAACGAAATCGTAGGGCAGTCGTGAATAGCGCCAAAAGAGACAAAATGAAGATGTCTGTCGTCACTATTCGTGCGGCGGACAGCGTTTGGTTCATATGAGAGCGCTCGAGCGTTGGATTCCTGGAGACCCAGGAACTTAGGCGCAGATTTCAAAGGTACCCATAATTTCGCGACCGAGTCGGTCTAGTGCTTGTTGCGAAAAAATCAAGGTGTTGTCGCCTGGGTGTCACTCTACACGACTAACCCGAACTAGCGAGGGTGAGTTCTAACATTCATTCGCGAACAAATGAGATGCGATACCTCGGGAGAGTGATTCTAGGCAATGGGCAAGGCAGGTCGAAGGACCGGGCCTTGTCATTACATGCAATAGGAGGCCCACCATGCGATATACGAGATGAACCCTTTGCGCACGGGACTCCTCGACGACTGCACATTCGCGATGAGCATCTGCAAGAACCGCTCGATGGGGATGGGAACTACACCGAGTCCGGAAAGACCTTTGCTCACGCTCTATG
>JBBPRV010001354.1:0-10360 GCA_038093235.1 Boletus harrisonii | reverse complement strand
GAACCCCTCCTCTACCCCAAGTCACACGTGCTCGACGTCGCTTTCGGAAGAATCCCCGCGGGCCCGCGCCCAATGTCGACACCGGGATCATCGACCCCTGGGATCCCTCAAGTTGGCTGTTTTGGAAACAGCTCGTCGTGGCGTTTTCGCGACGGCTGTGCAGTGATCCTGCGGACCCGGTGCCAGTGAGGGCTATTGGAGGCGTTGCAAAGGAGTTTCAGAGGGTGTGGGGCCCGTGGTCGAGGTATCTCAGGCTCGCAGGCCATCACGAGTGCCTCCTGTTCGAGTCGCTGGCCTTGCGGATGAACCCGTTCAAGATGATTAGTACCAAGGCAAGGTGGATACAGGGCGTCGTCGTGGTCCTGGATGGCCGCGGAGGGGGAGATCGCATACGATGAAGAGCCCAGGGGTTCACGCAGAGCATTCGAGATATTGGAAACGCTTGCCTCGTCGTTTGCACCCCATGGAGATATGTCGCATGGAGTGCTGAAGCTGCGCGGTATCTTGCTTGCCGGTGCGGTGGTATCTCTTCCCGAGGTGCACTGCACGTTACAGTCTTGTCCCAGGATCTAGAGTTTCCATAGGACAGTCTGTCGTGATCACGAGGTGTATGAGATGGGTACGTTCCCGGGTTCGAAGACGTTGGGAGGGAGGACGTGTGGTGTCTCGTTATCACTGGCAGTGCTTCGAGGACATCCCATGTGTCACCAGTGGTTTGTTTAATCCTTCGTGACATCAAAGGTGGTGGAGAGAAATGCTTTGGTCGCGCTGGATACTTCAAGGTCTCGCATCGGTGGGCGCCCAGGCTTACGGGTTAGGGTTGCATTGCAGAGACACGGATGTCAGGTCGAACGACGGCCAAATGGTTATCATAGTTTCGCTGAGAACCAGGATCGTCACTGACACGGGGTGTTTTCAAGAACCGCCATTCGATATTCTGAATACAGGAGTCGGGGAAGAAGAGCGGCCGGAACAATCGATCGAATCAACCGTAGTCAGTGTCACCACTCCCACAAATCAGTCATGGACACTCAAGTTGGCTCGGTCACCGGCGCATCCTAGTAATACAATCCATCTCCACCACTGGTCCACAAAGATAGATCAGGGGACCCTTCAAGGAATAAATTCAGAGAGACAAAACAACGTATAATGTCTATATACGAGTGTATCAACAAGGCTACGAAAGTGACAAGAAGAGTTTGTGGTCCAACTTCGTGCGGCACACTCGCGCGCTCAAATGCCCACCAATGCAGCATTCACACGAAAGCGACGGGGAGGAAAGTAGATAAGATGCAAAGAACGAGTATCGTATACTGATAGCATTGATCGTTACAGCACGTCCAGTATGTGTACACTCTTGACCAGCTTGTTTAACATCATTGGCGTGATCTCTTCTACCTGGACAGTGATCAGACTCTCCGCAGCGACCCTCCGATACGCTGCCACGTTCCCGAGGTGAGGTGTGAGCAACAGCGCACCGAACGGTTGTCTTAGCCGAGCAATGACTTGCAGGGCTCGCGTTTGCGTTTCCGTCGGCGATAACGATGAAGGGGGCTGGGGAGACGCTGTGCTTCGAGGGGATACACTAAATGGTCGCCCAAGGCGGGCAAGGAGCCGCGCTGCACGTGTTTGCAGGGCTGCCGATGTGACACCGGGAGGGCCAGAGAACGATGGCAACTCGCCTATCGAAGAAGACTGATCGTGTGTGTTCTCTTCGGGTATTGCTTCTGCTACGCTTCCAACAGGCTGTCGGTCCAGGAGAAAGTCAATCCATGGATGAACAAGGTACAGCGAGCCGAATCGCGAGAGATCCTCCTCGGTCCTGATCTCCACAACCCCTACAGCTGTCTGTGCACGGAAAATATTCTGCGACCCACTCCGAGAAGCCAATAAAGGCCCGAGTTTGAAATGAAGGCATGGAAGTTTCATCCGTTTTCCTGCGAACAACGGTACAGGGAGCTCATGAAGTCGATCATACAACCTCATAATTGAGGTCGAGTTAAGTGGAGAAGTCCGCAATCTGGCGGTGACCTTGTCCATCTCGGCAGCTCCAAGCGCCAGCGGCACGTGGGTTGTCGGAAGCTGGTTGAACACAGTGATATTAGCTGGGAGGCAGCTGTTGAAGCTACCGGGTGGCCCTGTCCATGCGAGAATACTTGTATCTCCCGAGCTCGTCAGGAGCTGTGCCAAGAATCGCCCGAGTGCCTTGTCCCCCTCGCCATATACCACTGGTAAGGACATGGAAAATATTCCAAGTAGCGAATAAGCTGCGTCTTCGTCCCGCGTCGTTTGGCGTGTCGAAGCTAGACGCAGCTTCTCCCGGACGTCATCCAAACCCGGTCGGAGTGCCATCAAGGCTTGGGCCGACACACGGGTTGCCTCCTCCATCTCCGCAATGATCTCCGGCGAGTCCTTGTGGTTGGGAATATCAATGTTCAGGTATGGCTTCCAGTCTTCGGTGTAGAATCGGACCACCTTGGATGCGTGATATTCCTGTAATGTCCAGGCCCGACTGTTCCAAATGCTCCTTATGAGATCCCCGCGCTTTGATGGAGAGCGAACGCCACGAAGTAAAACGATTGTCACGGCGGAACCTTCGTACCACTTGAACATGGATATCAGGGCCTCTTGAAGCACAAAGTGATCTAATTTGTTGATACAACATGTATCGCTCCACGCCCAATGGAACCCAGAATCCCGCACGATATTGCAGAACATTTGCAGCTTCTCGTGAGTGAGCGACTCTTCGAGCTCGTACACCACGATGCGTATGACTCGCTCGAATGGAGGCTCGTTGTCTTCCCACTTGTGCGAAAACGTCGCGTAACGGTAGTACTCTGCAACTTCGTGATTGATGCGGGCATGGTCGATGTGTGTGGTCATGGAGGAGACCAACTCCCGAAAGACGGGTTGTGATTCGAAAGAGTGCGCTCGCCCAGACTTGTCGAGGAGGCGACCGGAGTCGGTGTTAATGAGCACTAGCGGGGATTCCCGAATGGCGTTTTCAATCGCCGCACGAATTGCAGCCTTGGTTTGCTCTGGCGATACATATTCGTGGTAACGCTCTGCGAGACAAGATCAATACATAGACATCAGTACGATGTTGATGCACTCACCACGAATTTCTGAATCAGGCGACTGCGATATCTTCAAGAGCATCGTCTCGAACGTGTCAACGGCATCGTCATAGCGTCCTGCCCCATGTAAAGCTGCGTGCTTCCTCTCGTATCCGCATGGAGAGGATGGATCGAGCGTGATTACCTAATGAAGACGCTGTCGACAAGAATGAACCTGCACAAGACAAAGGGACGCACCTTTTTTGCATCATCTAACGCATTCTTCCACAGACCCCTGATCGCGTATGCCTTGCTCCGCCTGATAAAGAGACCTTGAGGTGCGGTGGGATCGAGGGATAGTGCGGCTGAATACTCAGAGATGGCCACGTCGAGTTGCTGGGCATTCACTGCACCATCTCCGAGAAACTCTAGTTTCTTGGAGAAACGCTGCCTGAAGTCTGAAAGAGAATGGTCACATAAACAAAAATGCATACACGATGCAAGACTGCTCACCAAGAACCCATTCAGCCTGCTCAACATCTAGGTCTTTATCTCCCAGTTCGCTAAGCATTCCGTGGAAACACTCGGTTGCGACCATTATCTGGTTGAGAGTCTCGAGATGGTCGCAGAGAGCCCGATAAATCGTGAACCTCGGCGCCGTCATCTCGAGAGCAACGGAGTGTTAAGCCCACGAGGAGTACCAGAGCAAAATGAGATACTCACATTGACAGCGGCAACCAAGGCGTCTTTCCACGAACTGCCTGCCAATTTTAACCTTACCCACTCTCTCATGAGCGGCGTGGGAGACGGTAAGTGGAGGGTTGTGTCACCACTGCTTTCCGGGGTGGAGAGACATCGCTGCGCAAAATCTGAAAATTTTTCGGATGCATGGCGGAGGGACAGGTAAAACATGACTCACCAGAAAGCCAGGTGGTGATCGGTCCAGTCACATAGACCTCTTCATCGACGGTATTTACGATATTCAGTAGACGCTCGCCTGCCTCCTTGGTGCGTCCGGCGGCAAACAGGGCTTCACAAAGACGCTGTCGAATCGTGGTGTCAAGATTATCGAATTCCCATCCAGATATCTATCAAAGATCGCAAGCCGTTTCGACACACTGTGGTATAACCATTAAGAAGCTTACCAATGAGATCACCGAGAGTACTTGGCCCGAATAAGGCCGTACCTGGGCCCATGCACACTCAAACGATCGTATCGCACTCTTGTGGTTCCCATTATTCAAGTGCGAGTTTCCAAGGAGGAGATGCATATATGCCTAGGAGTGTCGGTGATGATGTCTGTTGTGTGGTAAAGCGTGTGGACGTGCCTGAACTACGTAGCATATGGTATTGATGTGCACCGTAGCGATGAGGTCGTCCAAGCGGGACATCGCATCGTCGTGTTCTCCGGCCATAAACACGATGATAGCCTGGACAATGAGGATCTGAGGCCAACCAAGCTCGAGTGCACGGAACACGTACCTTGATCAAAAGAAGAAAGCTAACGTGGGATGAATGGGAGTGCACGAATGCGATATCGCACGCCCGATATGCCTTGTGCTTTTCCCCGTTGCCGACAAGCGCTACACTCTTTGCAATGTAGCCAATAGTGGACGGCACAATTTTGATAGACTTGCCCAATTAGATCAGCATCAGTGTAGGTGAGAGCAGAGCAACAAACACCTGTGTGGCATCGGCGAGCGCAGCGTCCCACTGCCGCAAACGTGCTCTGACGAGGGCTCGACTGGCGAGTGCATGATGGCTTGGATTGCGAGACTGGTTGACTGCTGTAGTCAATAATGTTTCTGCGTTCGCGAGTTGACTGTGCTTCCAAGAATCGAGCGCGGCGTCGTCGATCAGAATGTCTGGTTCCTGGAACGTGAATTGTAGACGAGACAAAGGAATCGAGTCCCATGTGTAATAATGATCAGAGCAAGAAAGTTAGTATGTCACCACAACGAGACACAGTACTTACACTGATGCGATACAGCCTTGCAATGATAATTTTCCCATCCCATCCGCCACTTGCAATAAACAAGTCGTCTGGAGAGAGTGCGATTGAAAATATGTCTTGAGGGTGCTGAGTGAGACCGAGCTGGGTATGTGTCGCCATGTCCCAAAATGTGACGGTACGTTTGGTAGAGTATGCAATAAACTCCCCATGCTTCGGTAGGGAAATGCACGAAGACTGATCGATATCGGGAACTGGCCATTCTGAGACTGCTGACCCTGTGGATGCTTCGAATTGTTTGATTTTATGATCGGATACGACAAGGAGGTGGTTGTTGAACCAGAAAAGACCAGTGTTGTACCAAGGGGTGACCTTTACTTCGATGTCCACGAGCAAGCGGCCATCGTTGCTATCATAGACTCGAACGGAATTGCGAGTGGCTGTCGCGATTCGATCGCCTTGCGGCGAGTATTTCGCTGCTCTCACCCAACCTTCGTGGCGGAACGTTTGTACTCGTTCGCGCGTTGCAATGTCCCAAACGATGGCTGTGCAGTTCTCTGATGCAGAGACGAGTCGAGTCGAGTCTGGCGAGAAATCGACTCCGTTGATGGCGAGGTGATCCTCCCAGTGTGCAAAGACTTGTTCGTATGTCTTTGCGTCCCACACAAGCACGTGGCCCCTGTGTGTCCCTGCTGCGATCCATCTCCCGTCCTTGGACACTGCGAGACACCGGACAAGCTTCGCTTCCATTGTTGCCATTCGTGTGCCATCTTCCACTTGCCACACTCGAACCCCACCTTCACCGCCGCTCAAGACGTACTCGCCATTCGGTGAGAATGTCACCGCGTATAACCACCCACCGACGTCGATTTCCATTGGGTCACGGCGTTCTTGTCCAACGGTCAGCATCAACGTAACACCAACTAGTCGCTACGCACCAGTCATTGTCGACGACGTGGTCATCAGCGACACAATGTAGCAGGGCAATGGAGAGAGACAATGGACAAGGTGCGACTTCTCCGCATTCTATACGTGTTTCCTTTTGTTTATATAGACCAGTGATCAGTGACCTCGTGTTTACGACACTTCCGGCCACCTGGGTTTTGTTCCCACAAAGAATCGTTCCTCTGCGAACGCGACAACGGGCTATCTGTGTGGCCGACAGCTCCGCCCGTTTGATCACCCACCACGCTCCATCACCTGCTCGACGAAAAAGACCTATCCCGCGCCGCGGTCCTCTCCTCCATCTCACATGCTTCCTACGTCTAGGCGCGATAGCGATTATTTGGCTCAGACATGGTGCCCATCCGTTCGACAGTTGTTCCATGGTGCCTCGCCCGCAACGGACGCAACCCCAATCCAGCTTTCTGCAGAATGAACTGCCGTGATCGGTTGTAACCTATCGCCCCACCTGTTCGTTTTCTCCCGTCCACGTAGACGAGAAACTGGATATCCCAGCGAAGCAGACACGTACTGGCGGACAGCGTCCCGGCACCCCGTTGAGGCGCATTCTAAGACCAGGACTTGAACATCACTCCGTCGGCGCTATCACTTCCTCCCTTTCCTTATCGTACAGCCTCTCAGTGACCCCCCCCCACAAAGGTTGGCACCAGTGACTTGCCGCAGGCTTTTATTTAAATAATATAGCGTCGTCCTTGTGTTCAAAGCACCCAAGAACTTTGGCAATGCAGGTTTGCCGCCTCTCCTCTTGCCCGTCGACTATTCCGTTCTAACACGGACATATGCGTAAAATGCAGTGAGCTTTGATTTCAGTTGGGTGGATGTCACTTCGAGATTGATTGTCACACTGCCATGTGTGGGCTGCTGCGACCGCTTTTTCGACACGCATGCAGCTGGTCTCATGAGAAAAAGAGGTGCTGTCTCGAAGCAAGGAGGCGTACATGTTCGAAACATGCTTTACATTCCAATGTTCCTCCTTTTGGCTCTGTTCTCCTTGTTGACATTTTGCTAGACCCCCCATAGTGTGACGAGTTCACAGTAGACAAATGTGGCAAATATTTGCATGAATATTTGCACGAGATTCGTGAAACACACGGCTGCCATGCAGCAGGATTAAATTGGAGATTCGAAATGCCTGTTTATGACATAATTCTTTTTGTGTGTAAAAATTGCCTGAAAAGGACAAGTAAGGGGTGTAGGAATTTTGGGCAACTTTGGCACCACACTTAGGAGGCCAGAGCGCCCACTGTCAAAGCAAACCACTACACTGGACTAGATTGACAACGTCTACAATTACGCTGTCTCGAGAACAATGACTCAAGGTCTGCGTTGGCGGCGATACCTAGCGTTACTAACGCATCGAACTAAAATGTCTGAGCACCGCAAAGCACTGGTGCGTCTGAACGACCCTCACAAGCCCGCCTTTGTCTCAACTCTCTGAGTCTTTCAGTGGCAGACTAGTGAGGGGCAACCAGTCGGGGTTGACCAGCGTGCATTGGTTCACAAAGTCCTCCCACGCTATCCGGGCGAGTTTACCTGTAAGCGGACCACTTGTTTTATCGGAAATTTCTCGTTGTCAATATTCCCGATACTATCTTCATTATATCAGTATTCAGAGAACTGCTTCAGAACTCCGACGACGCTCAATCTTCCACTGTCGAAATTCACTTTGGGACCGCCATGTCGAGGGAGGCAAGTAATGGTTCACCGCTTCCATCCAATGTGAGATCTTCCGACGTGAGAGGGCAAGTTCGTGTTCTTGTGTGCCGTGTTCTGGAACTGTGGACCTCATCTTTTTGGTTCAGATTGTCCAATGGACTTTCAAGAACAATGGGAAACTGTTCAGACAGGAAGATTGGACCAGACTCGCAAAGATCGGTGTGTCACTTACCTCTCGAGGCATAGACTTTCGTACGACTTGTTTCGTACAGCCGTGGGTAATCCCGACCCAGGGAAAGTCGGCGCATTTGGTGTCGGTGAGTCAACTAATTATACTGGAAATAGCAGTCGATTAAATACTTTCCGACAGGTTTTTACAGCTTATTTTCTGTGACCGACCACCCGTCTGTGTCGTCTGGAGGTAGGTCAGGTTTACCTTTCAGTATGAAGTTGGTATGAAGATAGTTGAAGGGCACGGGATGGAATTCTACTGGAAGGATGAAATAGATCTGGTAAGGAGACCACTGAGTTCACCGGTCTACATCCTTATTCCGACATTAGCTATATGTCCGCCAAGGAGATCTTCCTTCAGAGGGAACGCCATCTCCATGGACAATATTCGTGATTCCGCTACGAGAGCCTGGCCCGATGCCGGAAGCAATCGATTTAATGCGATTTCTCGCGATGTCTATCACATTCATGGTACACCTCAAGAGTGTGGCAGTTTTTCTCGATGAGAATTGCATTGGACGCATCGAGAAGATCCCGGGACTCGCTGAAACCATCGACTTTCCTATTGCATTGAACCACTCTAGCCCCTTGAAGATGATGGTTGTGGATCGGCTTCGACGTCATCGTGGGTCTCCTGCAGGCTCTAAAATGCTTGTCCTAACTATGGCATCGAACCAGGATTCTCGATTGAGGCTCAGGAGCCGTCCTCAACAGAGGTCCCTTCTTTTCGTGGACAG
Organism: Boletus harrisonii; assembly: GCA_038093235.1. Lineage (NCBI taxonomy): Eukaryota > Fungi > Basidiomycota > Agaricomycetes > Boletales > Boletaceae > Boletus > Boletus harrisonii. Next base: position 1,766 of record JBBPRV010001354.1, on the reverse strand, counting down.
TGTGACTTGTCCCCTGCAAATCAATCACTACCACCTCAGCTCGATACTACCTCTCTCCGATTGCGAACTGGAGATCTTGCACGTCGTTATACAGCCAAAATAGATCTGACAGTATTTACTGTAGAGGTGGACGTCAAGGTGAACGAGATGCTTTTAAAGGAACTGATTCGGTGTACGACTAAGGAGCCATCTTCCCGGCTCGAGTATAGCCTGGTTTATGTAGGTTCTTTGGCCCGGTTACTCGATGCTAGGACTTACAGATTGGCCATGTTTAGACCGGGAAAGACGATCATGATCGAAGCTTGACTCAGGAGCACCAGCCTCTCATGCCTATATTCCAAGGGCTTCGTGCAGATTTAGATAGGTTTGTAATCTTGGTACCAACCACGAACATTTTTACTGATCTAAACCTAGGGCATTGCATCCGAGGATCTTCATTGTTCGTGTACCACTCCTCCCTGTCCTCCTGGATTTGTTGACCACTTTTTCCAGGGTCATTCCACCAGTCAAACTACAGGCATTGGTGGTCATATGTCATCACACTTTATTCCTACCATCGAGCGCGAATCGATAGATCTCGTGTAAGCTAATTCTCTGGACGTAATGGGGTGGAAGTACTCATTCGGGTTCCAAGTGATAGGAATGTTGCTGGTATGTACCTTGATTCATTCCATAGACATAGATGCTAATCCCCGATGACTCCCTAAGTCTGGAATCGCGAGTTATTGTATGTCGGAGGCTTACTGTCTCGTACCGTTTACGAGTTAGAGCTCTCCGCTATTGAGACCTCATGGGAGGAATCAGCTGAATCCAGAAGTGCCTTACGCGAGCGGTTCATTCACGTTCTCAAATTCTTCACCTTTCATCATTCCACGCCCTCGCAGACCGTTGCACGGCTGATAAAGGATGCATTCTATGCATGTTCCACTTCACCTCCAAGGCTTCTCTCTTCCGTTGGCGTCCGCTATGCTTCAGATATCAGATCGTTCGACCCGCTCTGCGACAAGTTCCTAAAGCTCCCCATGCTGTTACCAGATGTCACCTCGGCAGGAAAGGGCATCATCGAAGCGTTGGAAGACAAGCACAAAATACGACCCATAACACTCTCGGATATCTTACAGGATCTGCGCATGCATACTCTCAATGAAGTGGAGCTTGTTACCTGTCTCCAATGGCTGATTCGTCATGGCTCCGCTAGCATACCCGAGCTGTTACAAGTGACTTGCTTTTGGGCCGCAGATGGAACAAGTGTCAAACTGTCGTCCATACAATACTTCATCGATTCCAATGGTCTCGGAGCCTATATCCCATCGGCTGGACCACTGCCCGCCTCTCTCATGCCCCTCGAAATCACTAAACAATTCACTTCCACACACCTTGCGAGTTTTGGCTGGCGAGAGTTCACGATCGCAGACTGGTTACGATACATCTCTCAGCCGGAGATCAGATCGGCCAATCCGAGATATGACTTTGTTCGTTCGATCGACTGGGCTGAGTCTGTCTTGCGCTCTGTTTCGTCCGCATGGTCAACCTCGGAGGACTTACGCCATTTGGCCAAGTCGGTATTCGCGAACGAGGAGTGTATTCCGACGATGTATGGTCTATGTACACCGGAGGAATCATATCATCCCAACTCGAATAAACCCGCATTTGAGGGTCTACATCTCCCGGTGGTCCGGTTCCCTTCAGGTCGTGGAATCACTGCGGATATGGAGCGGTTCCTTATAGCTTTAGGAGTTCAACAATGTCTTCCCCCTCAGCTCCTT
>JBBPRV010001353.1:0-10362 GCA_038093235.1 Boletus harrisonii | reverse complement strand
CCCCAGCTGGAGGGACTTTTCCGGGCTTGTACGAATAAACAATACCGTGTCGGATGTGTAGTCCGCTTGCGACAGTGCATCACTTGATCCACTGAATTTTCGTAATCGATTTTCCTCTCGAGTACGCGAGTCCAACGATGAAACGGGTACCTTGGCGCAACCTTGGCGGATCATCTTTTCTTAACCATGATGTGCTACGGTAAATCCGACTAGTTCGCACCGCCGCGGGGAGGCGTTAGGGATGAACCGATGACCGGTGGCCTTGCTCATCGGGCCACCGATGGGTTGAGAACTTAATGTACGATACCCCAACGCCCGAGTGCCTGACAGGGCCAGGACAACGAAGGCGGGGATTGCGGAGCCAAGTAGTATTAGTTGGCCGAGGGTGAATGTTTCAAGCCTTGATTGAAGGAACCCGAGGACTTGCGAGATTTGATTGTCACACATGAAGCTGTTGTCATGGATTCACTACGCGAAATGAGGAAACTCAAAGAGGCTGACGGAGGTTGCTCTTTCTTCCGAGTAACGTAGAAAAGATTGTCTGTTGCCAGGATGGAATGTTTTCCGCAAAGAGTAGCGCGCGTGTGGGAACGCAGTGCAGGGTAGGACTGTCATTGCAACGCTCGCCGCCGTTCGTGATAGCGACGAACCGCATCACCAGATACCCCGAAGATACCCGTTTGCCATCACCCACATCCATCTTTGAACCTGCTGTTGACCGGCGCCATCCATGCCTGTGCCCTCTGAAGCTTCCTCGCGGTCGCGGTTCTCAATCCCGCGATCGACATCCACGCGCTCTTCGCTGAGCGTTGCAAAACCGCGGGCAATGTCCAACGCGAGTAACATCAGCGGATGCACGACCGTGAAGCCGTCGTCATCGCCCACCTCGACGACACTCAGCACCTCCACGGTTTCCGCCACGGGCAATGGCCGCTCTCCAAACGCGACGCCCGTCCCGCCGCCCACCGCCGTTTCGAAGCGAACGGGTGTGCCCATGTCAAGCGCGGTTTCACAGTCAAGCCACCGGCTTCCACTCCCTGTGACAAGACGGGCTGACCCCACTTCACCTTCGCCTGTCAAAGGTCGCCGCACCTCCTTGATTGGACCTCCAAGCGCGTTTCCGCGCTCCTTGACCTCTGTGTCAACGAGTCAAAGACCGGGGGGCGTGCAGGCCACGCCTTCGCGTGCGCGGGTCATGTCGGAAGCCCCCACTCCCTCACGGAATGCACCAACGCACGTGCCCTCGAATTCTCATTCCTACTCAAATTCCCTTTCAACCGGTCACTCCGCGCACTCCCCTCCCAGCAACCTTGCCCCTTCAAGTTCTGCTAGAAGAATGCACAAGTCCATCTCGATGGGAGGGGAGAGTACTCCTACCCGCAGCCGCGCCATGAGCACGGGCGTTGTCAACGGGGTTCCCTTCAATGTCAAGCAGGCTACTCCTTCGCGGAATAACCCTCAAGGGACACCAGCCAGGTCTCCTGCACAGACGACACCAGGGAAGTCTCCTGCTCATGGAACGCCAGGAAAATCGCCAGGGCAAGCCATTGGCACCCCTGCCAAGTCGCCGAAAATCACCAAAACCCCGGAGAGGTCGCCTCAAACGCAGTTGACACCTTCAAAGTCCCATTTGCTTTCTGTGGAGAAAGGACGACGTAAAGGCTCCGTCGCTTCTGTCGTCGGTGGAGGTAGACATGAAACCGCGGCTCTTCTGTCTGAATCGTTGCTAGCGCGGACCATGAGTCTGAACGGTTCTGCCAGTGTCGCTAATGGGTCCGGTCCGCTCAGTCAAGTGAATGGTGCTTCGACTTTGGTAAATGCGGACGGAGGCTATCCATGGGATGACCGGGACGCGGATGATGTTACGCTTGAAATGATAACCGATGTTGGCGAGGACACCGGGGACGAGGAGGTAAGTTCGGGTTCGCTCCCTTCCATCGGCACTATTATTCGTGTCATGTGACGTTTCGATGGTCTCGATGGGGACATCTGTTCTCCGTTTTGCCGTTCCCTTCGCTCGACCGTGAAGGTGGGGTCATCGTCTCCCCATACTTCCAGCATTCCTTCGACATTTGTTTATTCCTTCCACCAATGTGTAACATGCACTGTTTTGCAATTCACTCATAACACCCAAAACAGTTCGAAGGGTCCTTGGACAATCTTCGGAAGATCCATCTCAACCGTCTCACATCCTACAGACGCCTTCTCGAACGTGCACAAGCGAGCAGTGCAGCCCAGGCATACGCGCTTCAAGCTGAATTATCTATCCTAAAGGGACATATGCAATTGAACAATCAATCTCAGGCGCCAGTCGGTGGTGGTGAGATTTGCGTATGTGGAGGTCGGAAAGCAAAGGGATACTGGAGTGGGTACGCAGAACATCTGGATGAAGACGACGAAGGAGTGGGGCTGGCGAGCGCCTTGAGGGGTGATGGGAGGGGTGGGTTTCATGAGAAGGAAGTGAAAAGGGCTATTAGGGGGTTGAAGAGGGAGGCGAGGATGAAGCTGTGAGTACCTCACTATATGTCTTGCGTCCCGCATTGGCACATATGTCCATCTCTGGGCTATGCTCACGAGCCAAGTATTCTGTGGACGTTTATTCTTATTCCTCTATTGTTCATCAACATGCTGACCAGTGCACTCGGCGCCCCCACAGAATCGGTTTAATTTTAGATTGTGAGTGTATTTTGTTCCAGCAGATCTCCTAGTATGCCATACTGACAAACCATCCTTACTTCATGTAGCCCTATTACCGGGAGATATCCCTCTGCAAATCCTCCTCTTGCAGAAATACCTCAGGTCAACATTTGACATCGTGGGTACGCTGGCGCCGGGGTTGGCACTACGGATCCTTAGGGAATTGAGCGTCAAGGAGGTCGTCAAGGTCGGCTTGGTGAGTGATAATTTCGGACATTCCCTTTTGGTGGACGAATGCAACTTCTGCCGAATTCTTATATTCTTTGGTGGAACTGACGTGAATGTCGCGCCTAGGTGTCGAAGAAATGGTTTGCAACGACTAGACATCCTGCGTTGTGGCGTTGGCACTGTCTACGGTTGACGGCAAACGATCCAGCACCCATCAGAGCACCTAACACACCTGAAGGATGGTATGTATTTTCTATCCTTCATTCTCTCGGCTCTTGTTGAAAGTGAAGTCAACTTGTCAACCTCTCTAACTATATCACTAGGTTCCCGCTGTATCGTTCCTTGCACCATCGCGAATCCAATTTCGCGAATGCCTTACCGCAGAGTATCAGGTTCTTGAATGGACATACCGGCTTTTGCACGACGTTGCTCTTAAGGGGTGTGTACCGTTCTTGTCAAGAGTGTAGTATTCGTTTCATCGCAGTGTCATGTTTTCAGGCAAGCGACTCATCTCGGGATCTTATGATGAAACCATCCGCTTCTGGGACATAGAAACCGGCGAGATGAAGAAATGCCTACCAGTGAAGAAACCAGTTAGCTGTGTAGACTTCTTGGCAGAGGAAGGTGCGGTTTACACTAGAGTGTTCTCGATGCCTTTGCTTACCTTTGCACCCAGAGGTGTTCGTTGTTGGGTTCCATGACGTTGGGTAGGTTGTACATGCTTGTATGATGAGCAGGCACTGAGAGCCCCATCAAAGACGCGTACATTTGTTCTCCTCGGTTACCTTCACACCTCTACAACAGCTGGCGGGTCATCTGAACGGTATCCGTGCTGTCGCGCTCTCTTCTCGTAACCTCGTCAGCGCCGGAGCGGATAAGGCCTTGGTTTGCTGGGATTGGCGGGCAGGAACAAAGATTGTGCGGTTTGGACAACAAACGACCGTCAACATCGGTGTACAGATTGTTGGATCTGCTGGTGCCACGGATGAAGGCGAGAGAGTAGTCAGCGTGACTATTGATGGCATTGTTAGGGTGTTCTCGATCAGTTGAGCTTTCTTTCAGCATCCCTCACTGAAGGCAGCTGATCTGTATGTCGCAGAACGAAGAGAGATGATCTCGCAGTTCAAACTCTCTGAGTTGGGAGGGGGAGATCCCGTTCTGAATGCTCGGTTGCATAATGTCGGTGCAGCGCCGAACAATATGCTTCAATGGTTTGCAGCTAAAGGTACACAAATGACGGTAGGTACTCATTTGACTCTTTACCTTTCCTCTCTCAAATATTCTGCCCAGTGCGCCACGAAATCGGTTATTCTCCACTTGCAGTGGACCGAAGACGAGGAGAAGCATTCTCCAGCTGAATCCAGGATAACGTCCCCTACTAGCAGTTGTGCGCGTCTGTCTTCCTCAACACCGCCATCCAATCTTGCGCGTAGTACCACTGACCTGCGCCCTCGTGCACTTCCGTCGCTTTCGAGGTCGACCTCGTCGCTTGCTACTCCTCAGCGTCGACAGTCGAGTCTCGGAATTTCCATCAATTCCACGAGTGCTCCGAGGGCTCGTCTTTCTCTTGCCACGCCTAGCACGCCCCTATCTTCACTGCTCTCTCCCTCATCCTGCTCAGGGACTCCATTGTCCCCGATGGGTAATGGAGCTATCGGTGCAGAGGGATTTGCTATTAGGTTTGGACGTGCTGCTATTTTGACAGCTCCGCCGAAATTGGTCGCGGTAGTGGAGACACCGGACGTTGCTGTCGGCGCGGTCGATCCAAGGAAGAGAAGAGTAGTCACTGCGACCAGGTTCAGTTCAAGATCAGGAGCTGATCGAAGGGTAAGTGGTGGTGATTCTTTGGGGGGATCAATTGATTTTCTAACTTTTGAATAGGTTCTGATGTCAACCCATAAAAACAAGGAAAACATTCCCGAGTTCGAACTTCCCGAGAAAGATAACGGGGAGGGCGATGATCCCCTCAATCGTGTGCTTTCAAGCCCTGAGACAGGCGTGGATGTTGATACGAACATCATACCCCTTTCCGGAGCATGGGCAACGCTCGCTAACGTCAGCAGAAATTCTGTGGACACGGCCTCGATAAAGGGACTATTGGGTGCGCTACCCAGCAAGTTTACGGGTCTCGCGACACCTGAGAAGAACCCAATGTCGATGCAATTGAGCCATGAAGAAGTGGTCGTGGGCTGTGCGGATGGCACTATCTAGTAAGTGCACCATGGTAGAGTGAACTTGGAGCAAGATACTGATTCACGATGACATTGTAGTGTCATGAAATTCGTTGGCCACGAGTATCAGAAGGAGAAATCCCCTCGATCGGGAGACGCCGAGGACGAGGAGGCGATTGACTCCATGGATGACCTTGGTGCATAAGCTGAGGTTCTCATGAGCCCGCTAGTTTCGCCTCGTTGGAAAACCCCCGGATTGCACCCCAACCCGAGGTCCGTGCATTCGCACGAGGAAGTGTATCTGAAAACTAGCACAAGGACTCTTGCACCCATGCAATTGGATTCGCATTTCCCCAGCCACTAGAGTACACAATATCGAATTCACATTCACTCGTTTACTACTCTACATTCATTCAGCTTCCTAGTCGACTACCTACATTTGCAGTTCCCCATCCATATCGTGATGTTACTACACCTAGCCTCTTGACAGTAAACAGGATTTTTTTTCGCGGTTATGCCTCGTGGATTATGTAAGAAATCATAGTTCTCACTGCCACCGTTGACTCCAGGAGCAGCGGCACATAGTAGTAGCGGAGCATTCCCACTTTCCACGATCTTCTCGATTACTGTGGGGCGACCACGGAAATATGTCCTCCGGCGACGAATCCAATGCCAACGACATCGCCGAAACTCAATTCGTGGACCGGTCGGGTGATGAAGACGTGCTATGGGAGGTCAAGGAAATCACTGCCGAGCGGCGCAACAAATACAAAGTCAAATGGGCTGGGGTTGACCCGGCCACTGGAAAGCCGTGGGCACAGTCCTGGGTCGCGAGACATGACTGCACGAATGACTTGGTGGTCGAGTGGAAAGCGAAGAAGAAGAGACTTGCAGCGGGAAGGAAACGCGGTGAGTGGTGTCATTCTCTCAACGTCTGGACCGTTTAGCACGGTTTGGAATTGCCATCGAGCACAGAGTGCTGACGCGTGCCTCTCACACGTGTGGGGGGGATGTAGGTAGGGGAACGAGCACGGCGTCGCGAACTTCTCGCGTGTCCAAACGGGCGGGTTCTTCTACGTCGGGGATCAAGACGCGTCCTTTGACGTCCGAAGCAACCTCTTCGCGTTCGGACGCGGTCGAACAGGACCTCTCTCCACCACCGAAGCTGGCCACTGCCAAACGCAAACGACAGTCTGAGACCCCTGTGACGGCGTCGAGCGATGCGGTGCAGGCGGATGAGCAGAGCGAGTCGTCTAGACCGCACAAGAAGCAGAGAACGGTGGTGGAGGTACTGTTGCCGCCAATTTCTTCGGACGACGACGACGACGACGCTCTGCTTGTACCCGAAGCACGGGCAAAAGTCGTTTTGCAGAAAAAGGTGCCTCCTAAAAGTAATGGGGCTCCGTTGGATGGCTCCGACGAAGACGACAGCTCGCCGCCCAAAGCCAAGGGCAAGCCTGAGCGTCGCTCGGACGTGCGTCCAAAAGGCACCGGTGTCAATTCAAGAGCGTCTGGCGTGCGCGAGGAATCAAAATTGCCTCACTCCAAGACAAGGATCGGGGTCGTTCCTGAGGGGCGCGTCACCAATACCGACGCCCTATCGATTGGATCTCAGGACAAGGAACCTCGACCGCCTAAGAAAAAGTTGACGTCCAAGCGGAAACTACCCTCGGAGCAAAACGATGATCTACCTGAGAAAGAGGTAAAATCAAAAGTTGCCCCTATTAAAATCGGACCTCCGCGAGGTGTAACGCGCCAGGAGAGGTCGAGAGAGTCCGGGTCGGTCAGCAAGCCTGGACCTTCACGTAACAAACCCCGGAAGGATGATTCTGCTGATGAACGCGTTCCCGAAAAAGAATCTACAGAACACATTGACCATGAGGACTTATCCTTTGGCAGTCCTCTGTTATTACCGCAGAATACGGTTGGTGACGGTACCTCCCCTCCCCCCCATATATCTATACCCCTGGTCCCGCCGGGCACACGTCCATGCAGTCCTGACCTTTCTCCTGGAGCTAGAGCGCGACTCGAGTTTTTTGATCGAATGATGGCCGATCTATCACAGCCCGACGCAGCAATTTCACAACCTGATGCATCCGAACATCTTAATCGAACAGCGGCGACTCTATCGCAAGACAACGTGGCTCCTTCTCCACCTGATGCACCCGAGCATGTGCCGGATGATACTCACCTCAACTTTGACGACACCCATGACACCTTTGACACCTTTGACACCTTCGGCCCGCCTCGTTCACCCCCTTCAAAGCCTAAAGCGAAACAATCAAAACTGGGCACGCCTAACGGACTCATCGTCCCCGAGACTGAATCTTCAGGAAATTCCCAAAGTCAATCACAGCCGTTGCTCAAGCCTCCTTCGCCCCAGCCACCAGCACGCGACCAATCCCCGCGTAAACCAATTGACCTTCCTACTATCGCTGTCATCGCCGCCTCTGCTACATCTTCTTCTGTATCGCCCCAGGATCTCTTCCCACCCCAGAAACTCCCGCCTTCCACGAATCGTCTATCAAAAGGGCCGATATTCAAGATACCCTCCAGCACATCCCGTTCGACGCCCAGCGCACGCTCGCGTGTTGCTGATTATGAAGCACCTCCGAGCTCGATCGAAAGCTTCACGTCTCCGAAGCGTGTAGACAAGGGGAAGCAGAGAGCGGTTGAAGACGATCAATTGCGGAGCAGTCTGATCGAAGAGGAGGGAGATGGGGAACGCCAGAAAAGACGAAAGCAGAAGAAGATAACTGATTCAGGACTGAAGAAGAGGGGGAAGGAGCTTTTCGATCAAGTTCAGCTTGCGCGGGAGGCAGAGCGGCAGAAGAACAAGAAGGGAAAACGACTGAAAACAGTCAACGATATTGTCAACGGGAAGATTCCTTCGCCGTTAAAGGGATCGCCCCTCCCATCCACTACTGGAGCCGAGAGCTCTCTGGAGGTGCGATTGGAGGATGTAGTGGATTTGAGTGGGGGCGCGAATAGTACGACCTTGGACACGCTGGGGCACAGCGGGGAGGAGCCGATGAGCGCAGAAAAGAGAGAACGTTTGCGGATCGAGCTCCGCCAAGAAGAAGAGGAATCCACGCAAGAGGCGATGGGCATTTACCCACTGCCGCCCGCGAAGGAATCTGAAGTCATAAATGGCGGGGATGCCCGAATGCCACCCCCCAGGTCCCCCAAAGTGATTCACATTTCGTGAAACCATCGTTCGGCGTGATTGACGTGTTATTCAGAACTCTCCGTTTAGCGGACAAAATGAGGACGTTGACCCCGTTGAACAGCCCTCTACAGACCTCCAACAAGCTAGTGTTATTGTTCAGGCCAGCCAAGAACAAGGACACGAAGATACGGACACCGAGCCTTTGCCGGTCAATCAATCAGCTAGCTCTCCCCCTCGTCCAATCCCCGAAAATTTGGTGCGTTAGCTTTTACCCTATTTCGGTCAACATTCACGTCGCTATACTGGTTTAGACTGACTCGCCGAGGCGGAGACTTGGCGAAGCTCTGTCCTTGCTCAACGTCAAGTCGGAAGAGATTCAGCGCCTCGAGCGCGAGTTGGCCGACGAGCGTAAAAACCTACAAGGATTGAGGGAAGAACTCGCTGGACTCCAACAATCTTCGGACCCGACTGGTCCTGTCCGCGCTGCTTGGGAAGCGGAGCGCGCTCAATGGACTCAAGAACGATCCAAGTGGGAGGACGATTTCTCTATGTGGGAGACGCAGCGGAAGGAGATGTCCGAAAAAAACGCAGATCTCTCGGCGCGCGTGGCCGAGTTATCGGACGCAGCCGTACGAGCTGAAGAAACCAGGGTCAAGTTGTCGGAATTGGAGGTCGAACGTGTCGCTTGGACAAAGGAACGTGAGGTTATGCTAACCGACATAGCGCAGCGATCCGAAGAACTGGCCGTACTCACCAAAGTCCGTGGGGAGTTTGCCCAGGACCGGGTAAAGTGGGAGATAGAACGAACTTTATGGGTCGAGAATAAGGCCAGATGGGAGACCGAGCGTGCAGCGCTGCAGGAAAAACAAGAAACCCTGTTACATTCTATCGACGAACTAACTACCTCAGTCGGGTCAATGGGCGCTGCCAAGGTTTCTGCTGAGAAGGATAGAGACTTTTTCCGTGAACAATACGTGCAGGCATCTGGATTCGTTGGTTCCGTTCGCGAAGAGAACGTTGAACTTGAGAAAAGGGTGGAGATAGCTGAGGGACAGGCGCGAGAAGGTGTTGCAGCGATAAAGGCACTCTTCGAGGTATTTTCTCTCGACTGGGTAGCCCGCACCAATGTATACTCACCGGCATCTTCAAGGGCCGCGTCAAAGCTTTGCGAGCTGACGTCGACCATTGGAAAGGGTTGACGCAGCTCCTGCAAGAAAAGGACAGACGGACCAACGATGAACTTCGCCTGCGAGCTGCACAAGTGCCTGAGCTCGGAGAGCTGTGTGACAGCCTCATCGCAGAAAACAAATCCCTTGAAGCTGGCGCCCGGAAGTTCGGCCGATCCCAACAACGTAGTGTTCTTCAGCGCAACAAATTATTTTACGAGATCCTTCTGCTCAAGAAGGAAAGGGCGTCCCTTAGGTCCAAATTATCAAAGTTGGCGAAGATGACGGACAGTAGTACCCAGGAAACTTCACACCCTGCGCCCGCTCCACCCGTTCTCGAAGTCCCTGAAAGTATGGACCCAAATGATATGGAGATTTTGCCGGATCCGACGCCTCAGTCGTCGGACGCTACCTTTGATGAGCCTGCATTATTTCCGTGCTTGTGGCGTCCACAGTGGAGGGACCAATGCCAGCAAGTCTTCGATGCCAAAGAGGTGCGTCTTGTCAAACGTCTGAATTACTTCAATAGGTCGCTCACGACGGCATATAGGATCTCGAAAGACATTTGCAAGAACATTTTCGCGACTTGCTGACCCAATGACATCTCTAAGACTTTGCATAATCTTACACCATGCTTCTTGCTACCCGCATCTGTATAATTACCGTAGCTAGCTAAGGTTTGGTCTATTGGGAACTCTGGCCATTCCACGACGGGTGACTAGATAATTCACCGATTTCACGAGTCAACTAGTCACGCCTGTGAAGACAGTACTTTGGACTCGTTATTCACGTAGTGACCACATGACTCAGTTACTGCCTGGATTGCTCACCTTTATTGCTCCTATCACATACGATGTCATCGCTATATCTATGCCGGACTTTACCAGTGGGACTTGTAGGCTCTATTCTAATTTATATACGCTCGTAATAATGCGGAGCAGTCTGGCTCGTGCTCGTTCGGTTGTCATGTGTTTCAGGTCCGTAGTGTGTG
>JBBPRV010001352.1:0-10364 GCA_038093235.1 Boletus harrisonii | reverse complement strand
TGTTGGGTGGATGTGATTTTATTCGTGTCTCATGCGTCCAGCGAGTTGCCCATGCCTATCTTACGTGCCGTTTTAGTTTCTTTCTAATCTCGCTTTGTTTGATTTTTCTTGGGTGGTTCCTTCTCCCAAGGGGCTGCTTGTCTTGGTGCATGCACCCATGAACTTGGAAGTGTTGAACCGTACATGTATTCTGAGAGAGACTGATGCAATGTGAATGTCGATTCTATCATACAATGCGTGCCAGAGCGGACATGACCCAATCCAGCTGGTCCCTCTTCTCCATCTATGCATCCAATCACACGAGGAGATGAGTATGCAGGTGCCGTGTATCCGGATCCTTCCGTCTAGCCCCTCATCCAGTTTTGTTCTTACTCCTCTTTCCGACCTGGGCCTGGTAACCGCTCTTGATGGCGTTGACGGATCGTCGAGAGCCACATGACTCGCAGGACATGAAGAATATACGGTTCTCCTTCGTGAGGAGGGTGTCTGGCGATTTGCACGTTTTGCAGGTGACATATTCGACTGTAGGCGCCAAGTTAATAAAGTCACGCCTCGAGTACGTATCGCGGGGTGCCAGACTGACCGATGTACCTCCTCAAGACGTTCTCTACCTGTTTTGGCTGGAAGCGGCCCTTGATGACCAATCTCCCCGAACCGTCGACACTTCCCGTCGTACCCATCTCAGCAAAGAGGAATTGAATGACGTGTTCTGGAGATCTGTGCATACGCCTGCAGATATCTGCGACGTTCGCGAAGATGGAACGGCGGACACCTTCTCGGAGGATCTGAGGTGGGGCGATGGTGTAGCGCTTTCCTGATGAGGTAAGGAGGGAAGGGTTAGATGCGTGGAGGGAGGCGTAGAAACGTGTGAGAAGCTACATGGATAGGGTTCGTGAGGATCCTTAGATGCGGGTTGAAACGAGGACAGTTTACCTCTTGGTATGTATAATCACGATCACTCGTAAGCCAAGGCTCGCTGCCAGAGTCAACGCCGGTGGGTGCTTCTGGTCTCGCGAACGGATCATCACCGAGTTCGGTTTCGTCGATGTCGTTCAGGTGTTCGCCATCGTCGACGTCGACCTCGTCTGCACCCTCTGCAGCATTTTTTGATTTCGATTCCTCGAGTTCTTTTTCAAAGTCCTCCATCGCCTTCTTCTTGGACGATTTCTTCTTCTTCTTCATGTCGGAAAAGTCGAGGTCTTCGGAGGCGATCGCAGCAGGGGGACCGCCTGCTGGTGTGGATGTGCCAGAGCCATCTGCGATCTGATTTTCGGGGAATTGTGAGATCAGAAACACGAACGATGGAACACGGATGACATACAAGATCCATAGGGATATCTTTCTTTTTCTTCTTCTTCTTGAGACCGTCGGGAAACATGGACTTGAACTCATCGTCCTGTTTCTGATCGTCTCCGTCTGCATCGCCGCCCTCGGCGGTCTCGTTGCGCTTCATCTGCTCATGGACGGTGGCTGGCCCGAGGTCGACCGCATCGCCGTTGGTGGTCGTGCTCTCGATCGTGGCCGGTGCTGGGGTAGTGGGGTCTGCCTCTGGTCCGAGTGGGTCTTCGGTGAACGCGACGGTCTTTTTCTTGCGCTTTTTCAGCGAGGGGTCGAACAGCGGTTCTTCAGATGACATGTTGGAGTCGTTGCGGTCGTCGTCGTCGTCGATGAGGACACTGCGCTGCTCGGTGTCGATACCGAGTCGCTTGGCATCAGGTGGGGTCAATGCCGAGTATTTGAGTCGGCGACGAATTTCGGCAGGGTATTGGAACTCCGCTCACTGTTGGCCGATGTTTTCCGAGTGTCTACTCAGATATTTCTTCTTCGATGTTTGCCAGGCAGTCCGTCGCTCGTCTCGCCGTACAGCAGGCTCACCATCACGGTGCTGGCCCCCAAAATGCCCGCAACATGGCCACCCTCCGCGAAATCGAGCTGCGGCTCAAGTCGGTCAGAAACATCGAGAAAATCACAAAAGTAGGTCGCTTTCTTGCACCCCAGAACGGGACGGTGTTGAGTTGTTGTCTGGCATAGTCGATGAAGATGATCGCGTCCACCAAACTTGCAAAGGCGCAGCGCGCCATGACCGCAGGCAAACAGTATGGTATCGCCAACTCCGGTGTGTCTTCCCGCTCCCCTACTTGCGCTTGGCCCGTTGGCTGACTAGACCCTCGTCACTCAGAAATCTTTGATCACACCCCCTCGGAGACGCCTGCCAAGCGCAAACTCTTCATCGTCGTTTCCTCGGACAAGGGTCTCTGCGGTGGTATCCACTCCTCCGTCTCAAAAGCCACCCGCCGTGCGATCGCGGACACCGAGCACCCCGTCGATGCTGACTCCCCCGTCATGGTTATTGGTGACAAGTCCAAGGCTCAGCTTGCCCGCGCACTGGGCAAGAATTTGGCTCTCACTTTTAACCAAATTGGACGCGACATTCCTACCTTTGCGGACGCTGCCGGTGTTGCTGACCTGATCGTCAAGAGTGGTGTCGAATACGATTCTATCGCGCTCGTGTACAACAGATTCGTTTCGGCCATCTCGTATGAAGCTGGTATGGTCGAGGTTGCGAACGAGAACACGTTCAAGGAGTCCCGCACGTCTGCTCTCTTGTGTACGACATGTATTGTGCTCACATGCATTTTTTGCAGCTGGTTTCCGTGCATATGAGATGGAGGACGATGTTACCAAGGACCTTGCAGAGTTCTCACTAGCAAACGCCATCTATGCTGCCCTTGTCGAAGCACACGCGTGTGAACAGAGCGCCCGGTACGTGTAATCCCATCTCGACGTCATTCGATTCGACATCCCATTACACCGACAGTCGTAATGCCATGGACAACGCGTCGAAGAATGCAAAGGACATGATTGGGTCTCTCACAATGCAATATAACCGTGGTCGCCAAGCCGCCATCACGAACGAGTTGGTCGACATTATCACTGGTGCGTTACAAACGTTCTACCAATGTTCTTGCGGTGGCGGACCGGGACTAACCCGGCTCAATCCTCAACAGGTGCAAGTGCTCTGTGAGATTATTTTACTCGGCATGCATACGCTTGCTACCTTCAGTTGTCGACCTCCGTAGTAGATGAAATCTGACATTCCTTTTTATTCTACCGATGAGCATGATCACACTGAGAACGGTTAGTTGGTTTGGTCTGGGTTCAGTGTACTGCACGTTCCCACTCCTCATACCTTGAGACAGTTTCTCGTAGCCTCTAACTGTGCGTTAAGCAAAAGGTGCATAGGCAGGCCATGTGTCATGTAGAGACATGTAGCGTACATGTAGTTTTGTGTGATACCCCATCACCGCGAGATAAAGGATGCAATTAGAACTGGGAAAGAGACGACGATCAGACAGTAAAACAGTGGTTGTAGTGGCGTTACTTACTCGGAGTGGCTGGAAGAACCACTTGTTCTTCCCGCTCTGGTATCGCTCCTCGAGCAGCTTCTTGATGTTCTTGCGAGCGTTCTCTCGTTGCGTAGGCTCCTTGAAAGTCTCTGCTGCAACCGCTCCCTTGAGGTTCTCCAATTCCAAAGCATAACGGGTGGGGAAGAGATGAGAGTAGTTGACGGTCTTCACGGCAAATAGTGTTTGATCACGAGATGGCAAAACGAGACTCGAAAGTGGACTGACCTTGATGAAGGGCTTTACTCTGCTTCTCCGTTGTACCTTCTTGGTGCTCATGCGACGGGTGACTTTTCGCGGGTAGCGCTCGACGCCAGCAACGATCGCGTGGGGGTAGGGACGCTCCTTGGTTCCCTCATCGAGCTGCTTGATAACAACGACCTTCTTGCCTGCCTGACGGCCCTGCAAGACGATGGCAACCTAGAGTGAGGGACACACCACACACGTGAGTTCACCCCGAGGCCATCTCGAAAGGACAAGAAAGCGTTACTTTTCCTGGCTTGTAGACTGAATTACCGGTCAGTTCAGGTCACGGTCGGTCTGGGAGAACGAGGACGTACTTTTGGGCATCTTGACGTCGGCGCGGGCGGTGAACTTGGGAAGTGGACATTGGGTCTGCGCCTCTCCAAGCCACCCGGCAATCTCCGTGAGTACTGCACAGTTGCACAAATAAGGTTTATGGCTTTGCGCGGTGTGGCGGTGCACGCGTGGACCCCTGTATCCACTCGGTCGATTCATCGATGTGGAAGGAACCCGTTGACAAGTCCCACGACGAACCACGCGGTGCCCCGCGGTCTTTCCACGGCTTACTCCATGCATAAAAGCATCACATAATGTATATGAGATTGGCCGTCGACCGTCATCAACGATACGGCACTCGCCACTGGACAAAATACACGAATCACGACGGGCTTAGCAATGCAGAAAACTAGGCTAACATGTCTGTTTCAATTCGTAACGAGTCATCGAAACATGACTCGAAGACGACGCTTGTGGGGAGACAAACAATTTGGAGTTCTGTCTCGCTAATATTAGTTGGACAGTCTTAGCGCACGGGGCATCAACTACGAATATCGATCGTTAGCCGTGTCATGACAATCCGGCGTACTTGGCGGACTTCCAGGTTGATTTATCATCTAACCTGTGCAAGTTCCCAAGCGGACAGGGCAGAACACTTTCGGCAAGATCGGTCTGCGATCTGGCGTGCTCGCTCTACCTGCGCATGTCCGACATCGCATCTGTTAGATCACCCTGGATTGAAGCCTTCCAGCGATGTGGTTTCAGCATTCCAGTAATCGGACCGTGTAGTGTCCCTGGTAGCAATTCTAATATTATCCCGCTGTTCGCTGTCAGACGAACCACGTAAGTCCGGTGCGCGCGCCACTGACAACTTGAAATGGACTCCATAACGTCGAGCCAACGTGTCAACCGAACATCCGAGTACGGATATAATGCAAGTATAGTCTTGGCTGAGATTCCTCGTGTAACTCGCATGGTCACTGGGTGCCAGTGGTGCAAGAATTGTAAACAAACAAAATGACAGTTCTCATTTCCGTCACCATCCACTCACAAATATCCCGAGCTTTCGACCGCATGTAATTTTACTGTCTCATAACACCATGATAGGCAACCCAAAACCACGAAGCAGTCGCATTGAGATCACTCTTCACACTGCAGGCGAAAACAATTATATTTATGATGTTTAAGTGCAGGGTACTGCTTAAGGGATGCAGTGATTGTAAAGGCTACAGGCACCGGAGTGTCTAGTAAATCTGCAAGTGTTCGGCAATATGTTGTAAGAACAATATGACCGGTTGCGGAGGACAAAGTGAAGAATGGGGGTATGATTAATGAGCCTTTCTGGCGAGCTGCATGATCAAAACAAAAAGAGTGGGCGGCGGTAACGGATGTCAGTCGGCATTCTAAAGGTTGATGTTGACTAAAAGGATTAAATAAGTAACGTGGAATGCGGCTACAATGAGCGCCACTCACTAGGAGTGCAAGCAATGTTGACGAGACCGTTGAATTGGTTATTTTCACAGCAAACGGGTTGTTGTGTGCTGGAAAAATCAATGTCAGCTAAGAGTCAACCTGTCGCGGCCAAGACTTACCAGCTGTTACCACTAACACCAACGGCGCTGATGGGAGAGCAGTTGGAACCGACACTGGTGCCGGAGGAGACAAGGAGACCAAGTTGTCCCAGCAAGTCATCAACGGCACCACCGCTACCAGCGGTCTGAACAGACTGGCAGCACTGCATTGAGCCAGTGTTGCATTGGGATACTCCTCCCGAGGTACCCGAGGGAGAGCCACGGCGGGCATCTGAATGGGGTGAGCAGCAAGCCAAGGTAGACGGGTCAACAAGACTCACGTTCGACGGGGGTAGCACGCTTTCCCGGCGCGTTCGGGCCTAAACCGCGAGCCAGGCGTTGGGCATTGGTCGCAGCGGAAACGACGGTAGCAGTAGCAATGAATGCGAGGACGGCGGTAACTCTCATTGTGGACGGAGAGGCGGGGTACACGGGGAGATGAAGGGGGAAGGAAGGAGTGGAATGATACTCTACCTGGAGCTCAGATTTATACCAGACAAAGAGAGGGTCGTGTCGGCAATCGGCATGCCCTATATTGGTGGCGCAAGTTCATCCCCGGTCAGCATCAACTTCGCAACTTCGCGAATGACGCCGCCTCCCTTGCTGCCAACCCCCGACTCATATTCAACACTGGTAAAATGCAAAAAAAGGCATCGAGTACCTGACAATGCTGACATGCAAATTTTAGAATGGTGTCAAAATGTGGTTTTTACTCGGCCCGCAGCCGAGACTCGCATCGACAATTTGTCGTCGCGATGGCATCAGGTGCGTTCTTGCCATCTTCGTCTCCATGTGGCACTCCGGCCGCCGTCGTGATGGCGGACACCGTCCTCCACTTTGGAGACTCGCTCTCCCTCTGCGACTCAGAGTATCCTCGGTACCTGACGCGATCAAGCCGACAGGTCCAGGCCCATTGACAACCTTCAAGCGTCGTTGGCCCGTGGGATCAGGCTCGAGAACATGTTTTTGATATGCTGCCACAGGCGTGCGACGTTCGACAGATCGCCGTGACCAATACACCGACCTAAGCCCTTCCTGGCATCTGCTTCGCCACAGATCATGGTTCGTGTCACTGGCAATGCACGCTTTCTTTTCCCGCAATATCGATACGCGCCATCCTCACCGAGTGCCGCATTTGCTTGACCGCGGGCAGATGCAGAGACTCATCTCCAATCATATCGAGTGATCCAGGACGAGCTGTCCACTTGATCATCATATCTTCGATCAGGCGACCCAAGCATGTGTCAACCTGATAAGCCCCACCAGTGATCCCCAGCCCGTCGTTGTACCACTGTATCGCCGCACGACACACGGTGCGTCGCTCGCTTCTTCTGCAACGCTGCCGTTGGTGTGTCACTACTTCTGGAACATCATTACTTGGTCCCTCAATTTACCTGACACACCCTCTCCGCTCTCTTTGCCCGGCGTTGATCAGTTACAGTAACTTTATGCGAGTGTTTTCTGTCCCTGGTTGCGGATCGAAGATGAGCTTCCTTCCGACAGCTATGTATATGAAACCTCGTGGGTTACGTATCATGGATGGTCCGTATTTACGACGCGTTCTGGAAGCATAGGGATCCGATCGCTATCGTACCTGGCATTTTGGGGGACGCGCCACGTTTACACGAGAATACGAGAACGTGTGTTGCCATCCATGCCTGTCGAAAAAAAAAACTAGCTAACTGAATTGTGTAGCGAACGCTCATATTCTCCAAATTTTCATACAGAAATATAGCGACTATACGATCGCACGGTGTCAGGAAAAGATAACTCGAGGCTATGAGCAAGGTTATCGTTATCAATCATCACCAGCAGTGTGTGGGACCGTGGGGTTCGCGAGTCACCCATTGTGAAACCAACTTGTACACTAAGAAGCATGCGCTCTGAAAAGTTTTAACCTCCAAAAATCCATTATAGTTGCCAGATTGCCACCCTACGGAGGTGGTACATGTGGTCGTTGTTTAAATGAATTCAGACACCCGTAATCATATGCTCGCGGTTGCAATGCAACGTGCACAGGATCAGAAAATTCTTAGCGTATGGTATACCGCACAACTACCCTCCTAACGCGTGTCTGGCTGACTCTCCGGGGGGAGGGATGGGTCCGTGAAGCTATGATTGCACTTTACACAGACGAAAAACAGAATCATGCGCGTCTCCTTCCGTTTTGATTGATCCTGGTAAAACACCGCACTAAAGCGAACGGGTGAATAACACAATATGGCAATGGAGAATCGGATTACGCACTCTTCGTGGCCGCAACGCGGACATGAGATATTAGAGTGGGCCTAGAATAGGGGGGATAAGCCGACGGGCGCGCAATCATATCGGAGAGTAACGCGCCAGAGTCGGATCCAAGCCCAAATCAGTCGTCACTCCCACTTGCTCCCTGTGGTGTAGATGTTCAGCCCGCGTGTCAGGGTATGGAAGGGATCGCGCCGCCACCGGCGCCATAGACGGCGCTGTACTACTCCGCGGGAGGGCCAGGATCGAGACTTACTTGGTGACGGTCAACAAATCATTCCTATATACACATTTGTTGTCACCGATTTCAAAGTGGTCGCATATCCTGCATGCGTAAACCATGATGCGACGTTGTGGATCGGCTTTTGGGTAGAGGAGGTTGTTGCATTCCGAACAAAAGTGGAGGGAGGCCTGAAGTTTGCATGCAGGATATCGATACGGCCAGACGGGTCGATCAACGCAAATGTCTCGTCAGCCGTCTCATCTGCAGACCAGAGCTGGACGAACAGACCATGTCGACCGATGTCAAGTCGCCTTTTCAAACTCCGCCTCGAGGTACCTTCACAAGGCACACGCTCGACACGATTCTAAGCGGACTAGTGTGCGGGATGGCGGCCAAAGGTTGGCTGTTCCGGTGGGTGTACATTGGTCTTTGGCTAATTCGCATCTGGTTCGCGCTTTATGGAACGGGGTACATACACCCTGACGAACACATGCAAAACGGAGAAGTCACAGCTGGTACCCTCCTCTTTGGTTCAAATGGCACCTTTATTGACATGAGCGAGGAAGCAAATGTCTTTGGTTTCCATTCTTTGACTACCTGGGAATGGCACCCAGACTTGCCAGTCAGATCTATTCTCCCGGTTTTCGCGACTACCGGGTTGCCCTTGCTCTGCTTGAGGTTACTTTTTGGACGTGAGGAAATCTCTTGATATCTTTGAGTTGGCCTGACGCCACAGCAAGCCGAACAGTTAGCACTGATGATACACCCGTGGCTCGTCTTTCGCATCCAGCGTTTGGTATTTCTGTGCTTGTCCAGCGTCCTTGGTAACTCTTTTGTTTTGTCTTCAGTGACTGCTAAAGTAGTGTAGATTACAGCGTCTTGAGTCTCATCTCACAACCTGCGCCTCGTCGCCTGTCCCTCCTCTTGCTTGCGTCGTCTTATGTGACGTGTACCTTCCAAGTTCGACCGTTTTCAAACTCACTCGAATCAGTATTGCTTTCTTTCTGTCTTGTACTCCTTCGGCGGATGGTCGATAGACGGACGCGTCTCAAGGTAGGACGAAAAATATGGATGACCGGGGTTACCATCTCACCTATACTCTCAAGCGTGATCTTCACCTCCTTGCAGTCCTCGCTGTCGTCGGTACCTTCACCCGTCCAACTTTTGTTGCATTTGCCCTCCCAATTGCCTACCAATTGCTCCGGTTCATCTACAAAACAGCAGGCTCTCCAGCCCACGCGGCTGGCTTATTGCTACCACCGTTTTGTACAGCTACGGTGGCTGCCTCCATATTCATCGCTGCTGATACATACTATTTTCGTGGGGACTTTTTCAAGCCAGTCATTACGCCCTACAATTTTGTCAAATATAATTTATCAGCCGAGAACCTCGCTGACCACGGCCTACATCCGAACTGGTTACACGTTGGTGTTAATCTACCGATGCTCCTTGGGCCGCTATTCGCATGGTTTATATGGTACAATATGTACGGGTTTGTGAAGTCCTCCGGACGTCGCATTCAAAAGGTGCATTTTGAGACCGATATCCTCCGACGATGTATGATTTATTACTTCTAGTCACCATTCTGGCTAACTGTGGCCACAGGTCTGGTCCAGATAATCATCCTGTCGCTGTCTGTTCTATCCTTACAACCCCACCAAGAACCCAGGTTTCTAACACCGCTGATTCTCCCGATCATTGTGCTGGCAGCTACCGCAAAATTACCTCGACCAGGGAAATTCTTCTGGGTGAGTCATTCACCTACATAGGTTGGGCAGTTGTGGTTGACCATGACATGCCAGGCGACTTGGATCACATTCAACATGGCGCTCGCTCTGGTGTTCGGCGTTTTACATCAAGGAGGGGTCGTTCCATCCCTTTCTTCCCTCCATTCCACGCTGAGGAATGCTGCCCCTGGTTCAAGCACCCACGTCATCTATTGGAAGACTTATATGCCTCCTCGGCATTTGCTTGGCATATCTCAGCGAGGTATTTGACCATTCGAAAGAGCGTCAGGATACTCATTTCAACAGATGTCATGTCTGGTAATATATCTTTCGTGGACTTATCTGGCGCATCACAAAATGAGCTCATGGCCGCTCTCTCTGCCCCATCTTTTAATTCGACATACCTCGTGACCCCAGTGCCGATGTACCTGACGCTAACCCAGGGCATCTCGTCATGCACGGCCTTGAAAAAGCGCATTTTCCCGCACCTTGATCTTGACCATATCCCTGAAAGTATACAGGCAGGGGGTTATGATGTACTCAGCCTCGGGATTTACGCCATCGAACGGAGTTGTATGGCCGGTGAGTTGGAAAGCCAAGGAATCTTTGTAACGTAACATTACCCCTTACCATTTTCTGCTTTGGGGACCTTTCATCAAGCCTTGCGCCCGGTCGT
>JBBPRV010001351.1:0-10366 GCA_038093235.1 Boletus harrisonii | reverse complement strand
CGGTATCAACGACGCACTCGAGCGGGTGCATCAATGCGAATCTCTCTGCGCCAATGGCCGCATACAGGGTGCTGCGGAATGTCTTCTCGAGTTTGCGAATGACGTACACGAGGATGTGAGAGCCAACAAGTTCATCATCGACTGGGTTACTGGTGGGTTTCGGCGTTGTGCATTAGGATAGAGTATCTAATCTCTTCCATCAGAGTTTACCCACCGATGTATCACGGCGCTGGAGAGAGTTGGAGACGATGCATCGAACGCCGATAAACGGGACGAAGCAATTGCAGTTTATTCTACTGCGTTGTCGCTCGGCCCCACAATTCCGAACACTATAACGACGAAGTGGGCGAAAATGGTATTGAAACGTGGCTCAGCGCTTGAAGCGTCGAGTGCTGCAGCCAAGGTATACTCTGCGTGATGGTTCGAAGATGGATAGTGACTCTCTTTCGGTCTAGTTCAAAGTTCCGAGGTTGGTCGTGTACCGCGTCGTTTGTGACATTCTAGAGCGGGACGGTCGCCTCGCGGAGGCAGTCGAGTGTTTCCAACAAATGCAAAACGAGCTGCCAGAGGACGCGGGTGTATGCGACGAGCGAGCGGAATGGGAACTTGGTGGGTGGTTGCAGCCGCAAATACCCATTGCCCTTAATACCCTGACATTGCATCAGACTTCAATGCGCGCTGTATGAAGGCATTAGAACAGAACGGAGATGTCGCCATGGACTCTGCGTCATACGAGGACGCTGTTGCCCATTACTCTACAGCACTGGGCCTCGATCCTTCATCGGCAGTCCTGTTGACCAAGCGAAGCAAAGCACGAGCTGGGGTTGGATCATGGGAAGATTCGTTGCAGGATGCCAACGCGGTACGTGTATCCTAATTTACATGGGAGCAAATAATCAATACGATCCCAGGCGATCAAACTCAATCCATCATTTCTATTTGGCCACGAAAGAAAGCACGCAGCACTACTTGGCGCTCACCGCTATACTGAAGCAATCGATGCGCATAACAAAATGCTCCTGATGCTTGAACAATCCGCTGATCCGGTTATTCGGGGTAATTGTTTTCTGATCTTACATGAAAGCATCGTCTAAGTTCCTGCCTCTCGCAGAATTGCGTAAAAACTACGTGATTCCATCGCAGACGAAGGCGGCTATTCGCAGCGCTGTCAAGCGCACTCAGCGGGACGCTCCGCTAGTCGTCGTTAACACGGAGACCGGTCGTCTTTGTGACCAACGCGAGTGTATGGATGAATTCGAAGCAGATCAAAAATTCATGGAACTCGTTGCGTCCACGACGACAAGACTCGACCGCTCTCGCATCCGAGAGGTCGTCCAAGAATACTTCCGATACGCCACGTTCTCCCATACTTGGGAAGGAGCCGAACCGCTGTTCCAGGACGTCCTTCAGGGATCAGTGCACAAACTGGCAGAATCATCCACAGTCCTGAAGTTGGTTATGTTCTGTACGACGGTGCGGGAAGCTGGGTTTCACTGGGCATGGAGTGATACCTGTTGTATCAACAAAGCAGACGGCTCGGTGCTTCAAGAATCCTTGACGTCGATGTTTCAATGGTATCGCGAATCGTCGCTCACAATTATTCACCTCAAGGGTGTACAATCGGACTCGGAACTGGGTGCTCTGGAGAGGAGTCTGTGGAACACGCGTGCATGGACATTGCAAGAGTTCTTTGCCTCGAGGGTCATCCGTTTCTACACCGAAGACTGGAAGCCTTATCTTCCTGACGAGAATGTGTACAACCACAAGGAATCGCCCATGATCATGGCAGAGATGGCGCGTGCGACCGGCACTGATATACACGTCCTCCTTTCTCTTCGTCCAGGATCAGACGATATACGACAGAAACTGTGTCTTGCCGCGACACGGGCTGCTACGAAACAAGAGGATATGGCCTATTCACTATTTGGTATATTCGACGTCTCTATCCCAGTCACGTATGGCGAGGGGCAAGAACGCGCTGTGGGTCGCCTGTTACAAGAGGTGTTGACTCGGTCAGGGGATGTCAGCATTCTAGCCTGGACAGGAAAGGCATCGGAGTATAACAGCTGTCTTCCTGCAGAGATTTCAGTGTATCGCGAGCCAACCTCACCGTATGTTCCATCGCCAATTGAAGATGGCAGGATGGATGGGTTGGTGACGGAACTGCGGACATCCTCAAAAGCCCTTGACTCGGCTATGATGCTGTACGATCGAGTTGTCATTCTCCCAACCCCACGTCTCGTCAGCCGCCGGTTGAGCTTATCTTGCATCATGTTTCCGCTGATAGATCCATTGGTCGCAAGTGGTGATCCCTCTCAGCGTGTTTATCACACCATGACATCTGCGCTTGGGAACGTCGAGATCAAGACGACGGAGGACTTGTCTAGCTTAAACAATCTAGTGCTCGTGCATCCGTGGCTCCAGTGCCTTCTTGATCCCACGCTTCCATTCGAGGATCTGATTATGGATGACGACGCCGAACCGCTCACCCCAGTCGAGGATGGCGGCCCGGGGGATGGCAATCCAGGTGCTCCATTCACCGATGCGCGCCCTCCCTCATCATATACTGTTTCATCTTCACACCATGTCCCACAGCTCGACAAGCTTACCAGAGCGTTACGGCTTTTCGTGCGTCTCAGACAGCCTTTTGGCGCGCTGCTGCTCGTTTCTCTTTCCTACAATGAATACAAGCGTGTTGCCTCTGATCATCCTATCGTCGTGCAACTACTTAGGAGCATTTCACCGCGCTATCTCGCACAGAAGATACGGACGCTAGACATCTTGTAGTTGTTTCGCGTTGTATCATGTACCATATCATCCCCTCGTTTTACCCCATGTGCTGGGTGGTGCGCCTACGGCCAGCGGGACGAGTCGACTAGGCAGTGGCGCGTTCATTCCCGTAATTAGGTCGTGTTGCTCAGGCATCGCGTCCCTCAAAGCCATCTTTCCTGATTTCAACGACGCCGTCATGTCTGTGAACACAACCTTTATTTATTTATTTCTGTACTAGGTCGCCAAGCGTTTTAATTCGGCCTTTCTGTGCTCGAATCGACGAATCATGATCACGATCATGCACCCGATGTACTCCTCGGGATGAACGATCCGTCGTTCGCCACCTCTGTCGGAATTTCCAAACCAGTTCCAAACCGCTCCGTCCTCCGACGCTCAGCGTCTCTCGCAAGAGGCGCTCGACGAGCAGCGCGCACGGAGGCTCGCTCGTCTTCCATACCCTCTTCTCCCGTTGCCGCACCAGCCATCTCCTCTTCGGTAGGCCACGTCTGCTCATTCCCCATATCATCCGGAACGTTTGTCGAGATCATGGAATCAGCCGTGGAGGGTACCCGTTCAGAGAGAACCTGAGGTTCGATCTCCATCGCAACGACCTTGCGGGGTTTTGATCCCGTTGCAGGAGCGGACATGATCTAGCAAGCATGAATCATCAGCTGACGCATGACGATCGAGAGGGATGGACGGGCGCACTTTGGTCACTTGATAATCGCCAAAGTTGGGTAAATGCACGAGTCTGTTGGCACTCGGACGACCGCCCCGTATGATGCCCATCACCTTCAACATCGCCGCTTTCGCCCACGATCCATATTCTTCCCGATCGCCATCGCACTTCACCAGGCCACCCCCCTGACAAAGAGCGCAACATACTCAGGGAATCGAAAGGCGAGGACAGGTCACATGCCCGTCCCTGAAAAGTATCGAAATATTGCATGAGGAAAGCAAGGAATTCAAAATAGCGGTGCGCGACTCTTGGTTGTGTGAAGACGTGGATGGGTTGGGTGGGATCGTAGACACGATGGTCGGGAGGCCTTGGGCTTGTAACGTGCGAAGAAGGGTGTCGCCTGCTTCGGGAACCTCTACGGTCGGACTGTGCAGGAAGAGAACGTAGTTGGGATAGTTGGGAGCCTTAACAGCATCGAGTGCTTCCCAGTGTCGGCGGTGGCGGGCGGGGATAAGTTGAAGGGACGTCTTGAAGCGATGCACCCAGCAAAGAGGAGGATAGCATAAATGATGAGCGATGAGTAGAGCAACTCGAAGATGTACACCATCCTCCATATCGGTGAATTCACGCCAGTACATCTACATCCTCTGTCACAGAGGTTGCGAGCGCACGGATAGCATCAGCTGTACAGATGTCTTCGCACAAGGGATGAGCGCGCCGATGCGAGGAGCACCGTCCACACCATTCAATATACGAGCAGAAGCGATGGGGGAGGCACGCTTGGGCCTTGCAGCCTGTACGGCGGTGCTCACCGCAGATGATTTTGGGGAGGGACGCTGAGCACGTCCTGACGAAGGATGTGAGATGCCGACAGTGCAGCAAAGATGAACACACCCTTGGCAAGATAATTTCGTGGCATGCTGTGATTTGAAGGACCTGTTTTGTTGCACGCGGGGTTGGATTGGAGAGATTGGCTGTTGACTAGGACTCTTTGAGTGAGGCGCGTAGGCATCACGTGCACTATTTTCAGAGACTTATCAGGTTCAAACGTTCGTCTTGCACCGACACTCACGATGCGCCAACGTCGCCAACATCATCAAAAGCCCTTCAGACCAAAGCGAGACCACATCAAGCAATGTTGGTGTACTCCAACATGTGGTAAACACCTCATCTTTCGATAGCGCCGCCGCCATTATCGCAGAGCCTCCGATAAGGGACTCTTCGCAGGGATACGAGCATCCCAGAGTGTTGATTCTGCCGACTCAGACACCAACATCTAATTAGGTACAAAGAATTCATTTTTACTGACTATGTTTGTCTCTCATTATCTTCAGATGGAATCTTAGACTCGGGGAACAAATTGAAACCGGACAACAAAACATGACACCAGACATCGCTGACATCACGGCGGATCATCCCCCGTTATCCGGGAATGAGTCCTGCTCATCCAGCAAAAGTTCCGATTAGCTCGATGAAGAGGAGTCTGGTCACGATGGCTGGGATTGGATAGCGGATGATAAGTCAGAGATCTATATGCGCTCCGAGTAGACTCCGTGTAGGATTGTAACCCCTGGATCCCGGCTTCCGTGTTTCACCTGCCTTGAGCATGTCTCCAAGGACATCCACGATCCCATACACGCCCACATCTCCCGGATGGACATCTGTACATCCACGTCCACTACACCCCATCCGTGCTCACCCCAACCTTGACAAGACAGAAACACCTGCACTACCATCTCCTCCCAGGCCCGCCGTCTTTCACACCACCCCCCATGGCGTTTACCGCCTCAGCACCCACCTCGTCCCAGCCGCATACCCCCGCCTCGCACCCGACATACCCCTCCGCGAGATACCCGCATACATGCCCGGTGGGCCGCCTGCCGAACGACGTGACAAGATGGATGTGCTCGCGAAACAAATCATCGAGACGCAAAAGGCGTACGAGGAGGGTAGACTCGGCGGGACACCGGGCGAAAAGCTGCTCTGGAACTGCGTCAACCGCTACGTGCGCACGTCCAGTCTGTCGAGGACGGCCGGGGTCACGCTCTTTCTGGCACATGCGAACGGATTTCACAAGGAGGCGAGTGGTTTTTTTGGTGACGCGTCGACGGCACGACGACTGACGTGCTTGTGGTGGATAGGCATGGGAGACGATGCTCCGGAAGCTGCTCGATGCACCCGCGGGCGAGATGGTCGACGAAGTGTGGGCATGGGACGCTGTCCAGCATGGAGATGCTGCCGTCGTAAACGCAGAGAATCTGAATGGAATCTGTACGTCTTTTTCCATCAAGTGCGACAGCATGGGTTCATGACGGTTCATTTAGTCGACTGGCTCGATAACACGCGCGACATTGCTAGTTTTCTGGTACATTATCTACCAGAGGACGTGGAAACGTCGGTACTGCCTACACGATTACCGCGTTTGCCAGCATCGGTGACAAGCATCAGGGAAGAACGTGGGTATCGCACGCGGAAGCTGGTCGTGGTTGGACATTCCTTTGGAGCGTGCACGTCGTGAGTAGTCTGGATGCCCCCAGCGACCCACTGATCTTGATCCCACTTGTACATAGATTGAGAGTGGCCTTTGACTTTCCCAAACTTTTTTCGTCATTTGTGCTGGTGGACCCGATCATCCTCAGACCTTACACGCAAGAGCCAGGGGGTCTGCATCGACTGGTACTCGGTGCCCTTACTCGGCGCGATCGTTGGTCGTCCCGGTGAGTGACGCCATCGATCGAGCACAGCGAAACGTTAACGTTGGGGTAGAGAGGAAGCCCTCCAACTCTTCCAAAAGTCGCCGTTTTTCGGCGCTTGGCACCCAGATGTCCTGAAACTCTATGTCGATTACGGTCTTATCGACGGTCCCGAGGGGGGCGTACAACTCAAGATGTCTGGGTTACAGGAAGGAATGTCGTTTGCAAACCAGGCGTCGAGTTGGGAGACGTGGGAGCTGTTGGAAAGGCTGGACGAAGGGATCACGCTTCGATGGGTCGTCCCCGAGGAACCGTGTGTCTTGTGTCGTATTTTAAGCGAGGCCTGAGACGACTGATGCCACCCACAGGTTGTCAAGCAAGGAACGGACGTGTGAGAGGGTGTGGCGTCGACCTGCTGATTCGACCAACGTCATGTTTCATTTTGCTGGCCATTTGGTGGGTTATTTTTGTTGGTTATGGCTGTGCCGCTGACCCTTGCAATTTTGACATGTAGATCGTGCAGGAGGCGCCTTTCGAGCTCGGTATGTACCACGCGTGTTCGGGCGTGTGGAAAGCTGATGGCGGACTCTGCAGCACACGATATATCCGCGTTCCTGCTGCGCAAGTATGGATCTGTGAAACCACGTCTGTGATGATGGGTAGATATCATGATGGTGTTTAGCATTAGACCCCGAGTGGGATACTCGGGCGGTGTAGATCCGGCGCAGCTTGATGTAAATTTACTTGAAGAAATCATGACATGTGTGGGGACGCCTGTGATTGAGGGTACAACGGCCCAGGCGGCCGGTATTCGCCCTGCCCAGGGGAGGGACTCGGATTCGGAGGGAGAAAACGATAACGAACGGCGGGTCAGCCTACTAGTGCTTCGTGTTCACCAAGTTCGAGTTCAGCGGTGGTAAAGTACCATCGGATCCTGAGTAGCTATGTTACCGCGACACATTCGAACGGTTAGATGAAAACCTGCTCAGACTCCGTGGCATGATGCGTCATTTAGATTGGTACATTGCTAGGGTCGATGATTGTGCTGCTTGCGGACTTATAGTTACACGAACGGACAAAACTTCAAAGCACTACCTGGCATTTTCATACGATACTGCTAGATCTCCTAGTACTACCTTCAACATTTAACGTACAATTCTCAAACACACGAGGTTCAGCTGAGAGATTCATCATCACGTGAACAACAAGAGGATACCTGCATGCATCCAGCGTTCACTACTTTGGAGGCTTCAACAACCAAAGCTGCGCATTATTGCCTGACTTCACCATCTGCAACTCAATCTTGGTAGAGTGGTCAAAGTCACTCCACATGAGCTCCCTGGAAATGCTCGACCTACCTTTTGTTTCTCATTCAACGTCCAACACAGGTTTCCAGACTCGGAGCGGATGCTGGTGAAGAGAGCACTTAAGCTACGGCAGATGGCAATCGACGGACTACTTACATATAGGCATGGTTTGACTTTGTGATATTCCAAATTGGACGGGAGCTCGGGGAGGACGGACTCGCGATGAGAGACGATCCCGAGGTAACGCTTTTAGGATCCTGGGATGATCTGATGTACCAGCCACGCTTTGGATTCTTGATCCACGCTATGCCCTGCCACCCGTTTTCACCTCCTACTTCCCACTATACTGGAGCTTAACACCTGCAGGAACAGGATGGGGTATGATTGACGGACCTTCACCTCCGGTCTCCCGGAGTTTCCAGTGGCCAAGCACACCTCTTGATCTTCTGAATTAAGGTTACCCTCGACGCACTTGTAACTTGCCGTAAGCGGGGAAATGGTGTAGTAGCCGTACATGCTGTTCGAGATTGGGGATCCCGAAGAGTACAATTGGTCCATGATGAGTTTCATGGAACTGTACGTGACCGCTTGCATACGCTTGCCGAAGATGGGACTCTGCCCGAAGTCCAGATCGTAGGAGATGCTCCTCACATTTCCGGGAAGTCTCTTATTGTAGGAGTGTACAGTTCTGTAGTCGATGAGGATATGGTAGTGAATGCCGAAATCGAATACCATGATGACAGTGTTACTAGCAGGCGTTGGAATCTTGTCATCCAGTGGAACACGCTCCTCCGGGCCCCAGTTGAGCCCAACTCTAAGAGTGTTGAACACGATTACATTCTGGGCACGGCGAAAACTGATGTGAAGGAGCACGTTGCCATTGTTATCCCGAAGATTGAGGCTAGTCAAGTCATTCTCATCCTTCAAGTCTGGTATCCGGTCATAGGAAACGGGCCAGAACACAAAGATTCCATCAGTTGTGATGTCACCACCCTTGATATAAACCTGTTGGTTGATGTCGAGGGTATAGCTGGTTGACATGAGGGAATATTGGGTTCGTCTGGTGGGTTCAAGGATCAGCAGCGAGAATATCTTATGTCGTCTGTATGAAAGAAAGTGAAATGTATAACGTTCAAGAGTACTCGATTCTTATTTGTCAGCTGCCAGACTTGCGGAGCGCCATCAGCCCGCACTGCCAGGTGATTGTGGGAGTGTGAATTGATTCGATTCGATAAGGAGACACGTGTATACCAGGCGACAATGTCGTACCAGGGATAAGCGTTAACGACCACCACCCCTCATCTGAATCCCATTGATCTGATACCTAGCCGGGTATGTTTTCCAGCGTGCCCTTCTGGCGAGAGAATGGTGAGCACAGGACTGGTTGAAAGGACGATGCTGATGAGAACACAAGAGTCGAGTGAGAAAGGTTTCTCTTCCAGTACCGTTCACCGAAGGGACGCAAAGCCGATCGTTATCGGTGGTCAAGATGAGATACATTCAGTCGCGGTCCTCGTTGATGGGAAGCACGTCGTGAGCGGCGACGATGAAGGGAGGATTCGACAGTGGCGCATAGAGGATGGCATTGAGGTGGGGACGGCAATGGATGCGGGGAGTGGTGTTGTCAACATTGCAGTGTCACGAGATGGAAAGTGGATCGTCAGCGGGACGAGCAGTGGTCTGGTGACGGTGTGGAATGCGGAGAGTCACTCCAAAGCGACCGAGTTCAAAGCCCACGGCAAATGGGTGCAAGCAGTCGACGTCTCGCCAGACGCAACGAAAATTGCGACTGGATCGCTTGACTGCACTGTTTGCGTCTGGTCGCTGTCGACTGGCAAACGACTACTCGGCCCCTTGAAACACAACTACTCCGTGGCAGCAGCCAAGTTTTCTCCCGACCCGGGACGCCTCATTGCCACTGCCACATGGGAGCACGACTCCATTCGGATCTATGACAGTCAGAAGGGCAGCCTCCTCGTCGAGTTCCCAGTCAAAGTTAACTCGGAGTATAACCAGTCCCTCGCCTGGGCCAGTGATAGCAGGCAACTCTTCGCCTTATCAAAGGACGGTTACATCCACCACGTCGACGTGTCCGCCAAGATCACGCTCTCGAAATGGCGAATTTACAGCAGCGACAGTCCCGAATGCATCGCCCTGGCGAGCAACGGCACATTCGTTGCAGCCTCCGCTAGTTCTTCGGTATCATTTTGGGACACAACAAGCCGAGAGCAAATCGGGACTGTCGTCGAGTGCACTCACTACGTCGCGGCCATGGCTATGTCATCAATTTACGACCTTGTAACCAGTGGAGACAAGGGAATCACCCTTCGGGCGCTCTGTGGCACCCTTCCCTCTCATTACTTGGACAAAGTAAGTGTACCTGAATAAAAAACCATGCAATCGCAAACCGCCCTATTTGCCGTTGCAGACCCCGCGCACGCAGGAAATGCAACACACAGAGGTCGGAGCAGCGAATCTCGAGCAAATCATCCGGGAACTGCGCAACAAAGTTCAACAAACCCATCAGGAGAGGGATAACCTCATCCAGTCGCTACGTGCTCAAGAGCAGAGCTCGGGTATGTCGCCCGCTAACCGACGCATATTTCCTTGATTCACGTCTACTAGATAGCAAAATTGCGCGTCTCGAAAAAACCATCCAAGAACTCCGCGACAGGCTCGCCGAATCTCAACGTGCAGCCAATCAGGAAAAGGATGACCTCAACGAAACCATCAACTCTCTTCGTGCCGATCTTCGCACACGCGACAACAGCTCAAGTGCACTCCGCATCCAACTGGCCGACGCTCAACGCAAAGCCGACGGTATCAACGACGCACTCGAGCGGGTGCATCAATGCGAATCTCTCTGCGCCAATGGCCGCATACAGGGTGCTGCAGAATGTCTTCTCGAGTTTGCG
>JBBPRV010001350.1:0-10368 GCA_038093235.1 Boletus harrisonii | reverse complement strand
CATGCTCCTCGGCCTCGGACATTCAGGGGATTTCTGTAACACCTGCTGCGATGGACATCTCTGAAGTGATCATTGGGCAAATGGATGTTCTCATTGCTGAGAAGATCACCCACCACACCACAGAGGATCCCCTTGTCTCCAACACTGTGAAAGCCTTGACTGAAGGCAACTCACTCTTCCCTTATGCCTCCCCGAAGGACTGGACCTTCATTGATGGTGCCTTGTACTTCAAGGGCTGTCTTTATGTTTCCGAGCCCGCCCAGCAAGACCTTGTAAGGTCCCTCCATGATTCACCTGCTGGGGGTCATGGAGGGTATTTCCGCACTGTTCACCTTGTGCAACGCAATTATTGGTGGCCTGGTCTGACCACCTTTGTTCGCCGCTTTGTTGCAGGTTGTGCTATTTGTCAAGCGAACAAGGTCAACACCCATCCAGTGGCTCCCAGTTTGTGTCCTATTTCCTCCACAATGAGTCGGCCTTTCCAGCAGATTTCCTGTGATATGATTACCAACCTCCTCCTATCCTCTGGTTTTGATTCTGTGCTGGTTGTGGTTGACCATGGGCTTACTAAGGGAGTGATTTTCATCCCTTGTAACAAATCTATTGATGCGGCAGGGATAGCGTCCCTCTTTTTCAAGAACGTCTTTTGCCGATTTGGACTTCATGATAAGGTCATCTCTAATCGAGGACCTCAATTTGCTTCTGCCTTTGCCAAAGAGCTTGCTCAGCTTCTTTCCTACAATGTCGCCCTCTCCACTGCCTACCACCCTCAGACTGATGGAGAGTCTGAACGGGTTAATCAAGAACTCGAAACCTACCTCCGCATCTTGTCATATACTGTGCCAACCCCAAGCACACTCCGGCCCTCCGGGCACAACTCCGCTCCTTCAGGAGCGATCTCTGGTTTGTTCTCTGTAATCATGTATCTCCATTTCTCCGGACCTTCTGTACCTCTGACTAAACCCTTCTGACATTCTACTTACGATATTCCTTGTTCCACACTTAGTTTAGTTCCGATTCATAGATACCTTCAACCTGTGCTCGCACAGCTCTGGCATTTGTCCTGCCAGAGCGCAGCACCGGCTTTCTGATCTCCCGTCCTCTGTCTCTGTCATCCGTTACTAATACTGTACTCTTCCTCCATATATAAACTCCTAGATACTCTGTGTATAGTAGCTTGATTATCAACTAGGGCAGACTCCTGTTCTACCTTCTCCTCTGTTTCTCTTCGCTCCGAAATATGGGACATGAACGACAGCAAGGGCGCAGCACATAAGCTGAAGCTGAAGTCCTATCTGTCTGCACGAACTCCGGAGTTCTGGAGTTCCCTCAGGAGTTGCACAGTCCCTAACACATCTTTTGCCAAGGAAACGCCTCAAAGTGGGCCGAACTCCTTCTGATGGTTGAGTTTTCACATAACTCTGCTGTCCACTCCGTTACCAATGCTACGCCATTCTCTCTGATGCATGGGTATGAACTCTGTGCTTATCCGCTGACTGGAACCACCTTTCTTCCCGCCTTGGAAAAGCAGTTAGAAATTCTTGATGCTGCACGAAAGGAGGCAACTGCTGCTTATGCCAAAGCCACTCAAACTGTCAAAGAGTGCATTGGAATGAAGTTTACTCCCTGGAAAGTAGGAGACAAGGTCTGGCTCAATTCTCAAAACCTTAAGTTCAATTTACCCTCTTGCAAGCTTGCTCCTCGCCGCGAAGGACCATTCGAGATCAACACTGTCATTTCTCCTTATGCCTACAAACTTCATCTTCCCCGACTTGGAAGAAACTTCACAATGTCTTCCATGCCTCCCTCCTTTTGACCTTTACTGAGACGGATGAACATGGACTGAATTACTTTAACCCTCCTTCTGAGATCATCGAAGGAGAAGAGGAGTACGAAATCGAGACCATCCGTTCTCACCGAGGATCACCTGGATGCTGACAATTTCTTGTCTCTTGGAAAGGCTACTCTCGTGCTGAGGATACTTGGGAACCGGAATCACATCTTTCACATGCAAAGTACATGTTATGAGCCTACAAACTCTCTAGACCTAAAGAGTTTGCTACAGTTACATTGCCTTAATTTTTGTCTTCGCCATCATCACCGCCAGCTCTGCCTCATCCTCCTCCTCTGCTGCCCCATCCTCTGGTTACTCCATCACCCCACTCCATGGTTTGATTATTCAAGAGACTGAAAACTTTCTGCTGCTCCAGTCGTTGAGGATCCTCCCATCCCTTCTTTCCTTTGTGAATCCAACGAGGATTATATGCCATCACCTCGAAGGACTTCCTCACTATCCGACAAAGTCAGCTTGTTCCCTCGACATTAGCAAGTTGGCTCACTAAACTGCCCACACACCACTATGGGCACCCGATGCTCCGACACCCGCTCTTGGAGATCCAAGATTCCCCGCGTCAGGACCAAAATGACCAGCACGGTCACCAAGACCAAACACAATGTGATGAAAGAAATTGTTACTAGAAGGAATTGATACATGGTGTTACAGAAATCCCCTGGATGTCCAAGGCCGAGGAACACGAGTTCGCCTCGTGGATTTCTTCTTCTTTTCCCAATGACCCTGATTCCGATTTCCTCCATTTCTTCAACTTGCCTTCTGATTCTTTCGACCCGTAGACGGAGTCCCGTTCATCTTCTGATCTTCTATTCCAGCCGGGACTCTTGATCCTTTCCGCAGTATGTCTTCCTTTGTTCTGTTCTGTTCTGTTCTGTTCTGTTCTGTTCCTTTCCGTTCCTCCCCTTTGCCCAGTTTCCTTTATGGACGCATCCCCTTTTAGAACGGCGCTCCGCTGTTCCGTTTCCCCTTTAGGACTCCTTATTCAGAGTCCGCTCATATGTATATAAGCACCCTGTATCCTTGTACTATTCCCCAGTTAGTTCTATGCAATACAAGTGTAGTATCTAGCCCAATCCGCCTGTGGACTTGCAAGTCTACTTGTCGAGACCCTTCTCATAGTCTCTTCGCCTACCAAGCACAGTAGACTCTTTGACTTCATTCAGTCTCAAGGGTAACGTAGGACCTCGGACTTGGAAACCATCCGACTTTCTCCGTCATTCGTCACGTGACTCCTCCGGATAAAGCTAGGTTCTATGCTTAGCGTAACACATGGGGATTTCATTAAATTCCTCATGATCCATCACTCACCTCTTTTAACCTTCTTCTCTGCCAGCCTATCTCCCCCATGCTGTGTCCGCAGTCCGCAGCATCACTGCCTTCCACAGTCCCAACTCCACCCAATCCTGTTTTGATCTGCAGAAGCTCTGGAATTCCGTCTTCCCATGCTTCCTTCTGTTTCTGCTCCACCTGAGTCTTTCTGCTTCCTTGATTTGGATTCCCCCCTGGGTATTTCAATGCCCAGGAATCTCGTCTTTGACTCAGTTTCTTTTTGATATGTCTTTGTCCGTTACCTTTGAACTTTCCTCTTCCTTTGTTCCAGTTATTTCGCTTTCCTCTCTTGATTGACTTCCCCTTCGTGAATGACATGTTGTCTTTGCGTTGATCCTTGAAGACCCCTCAGCGCTTCTCCCCATTGAACAAAGTGTGGAGTTCAGGAATGATAGAGAAGTCCTCACTGCTGGCCTCATCCGTCTCTACCACAACTACTCCTGTGGCAGACTCCATCTGGCAATGACCGCCAATCTTCCCATTGAGGATGCCAATTGATGGAACCAGAGGCTCACTGCCCAGTGGTACGAGGTCCTCCAACTTCTCTCCTCCATGAACTTCTCCCATCTCTTCCACCTTGTCCCTGAGGAGATCATGCAGCGCATCCTTGCTGCAACTGTCGGGCTCTGTACTGAACAGCAACGAAGGAACCTCGTCCCAACAGCCACGCCCCCTTCTCCTGAGCTCTCCGACTCTTCCAAGTCTACTCCAAACCTTGACTCTGGAGTTGCTACTGCAGCGACCTCGGAAGAAAGCCAACCCCCTTCATCACCGAACCCTCTCCCTGTGCCATCCCCACTTCACCGACGCCAACCCACACCTGCCCCTGACCTCGACTTCTCTCGGTTGATCAGCACCCTCAAATCCATATTCTAATCCTTGCCCAGACCTGCCATCACAACTGTCTGAGGAATTACGCTCCCTCGATGTCGCAATCACACAGCTGTCCGCTGCTTCATATGTGGTAGCCCCAGCCACCTCTGTCCCAACTGCCCAACCTACCAGTGCCCCTACTGTCAGGTTCATGCTCCCAGACATATCCAATCTGCCTGTCTGGTCTACCTCTCCAGAGCCAACAGCAGGGACCCCGATGAAACCAACAGTGACGATGGAAGTAATGGATTCTGAGATGGTGTCTCAGGCATACAACAGGGGTAATGTTACAGAAATCCCCTGGATGACCAAGGCTGAGGAGCACAAGTTCAACTTGTGGATAACTGCATGGGAACCTGAGGACTCTACTTCCGATTTCACCTATTTCTTTGATCTTCCTTCTGACTCTTTTGATCCTTAGACGGAGTTCCATTCTTCTTTTGCTCTTCTTTTCCATCCGGAACTCCTGATCCTTTCTGCAGTCCACAGTATGTCTTCCTTTGTTCCACTTCCGTTTCCTTTCACAGTTTACCTTGACCCTATTTGTTACGATCGGTATATTCTCAACCCCTATCTTTTCCCCTATGTTCGTGGACTTATTGTTTTCCTGCATAAACCACAGACATTTCTTACCCTTCCCCCTTTCTCGTGCGATTACTCATCCTTGCTTCCGTTTCACGCACGAGACTTCTTGTCTTCTCCGTTTTCACTCTTCTTATGTTTCACTTCTTCACAGAAGCGTTCGATCACGCTTCTCTTCCATTCTTTCACACACATGTTTTCCTCATGTTCACGCTTCCCTTCCATTCTGCCACACCGTGTGTTGGCCTTATGTTTTTCATCTCCGTTTTGCCCTATGCCCTACTTCCCCTTTAGTTACCGGATTGTTAGATACGACCCAAACATGTACATACCTCCAGTAGGTACTTAAAGGCTCCATGCCCCACCAGAGAACTCTAGTCTAGTTCTCTTGGTGCTTACCCTTAAAGCATTATAAGAAGGACTCCTTAGACCTGACAAGTCTTCCCTATCTCTTCCTCGAGTCCAAGTTACTGTTGGCAACCTAAGCTTCGCTTCAAGGTTGTTTCACTATTCTCTTTATGGATGTATCCCCTTCTAGAACAGTGCTCTGCTGTTCTGTTTCCCCTTTAGGACTTCATATTCAGGGTCCACTCATAGTATATAAATGCCCAGTGTACTTGTAGTTTCCCCAGTTAGTTCTACGCAATACAAGTGTAGTATCTAGCCCAATCTGCTGGTAGATTGTGATCTACTTGTCAAGACCCTTCTCATAATCTCTACACCTATCAAGCATAGTAGACTCTTTGACTTAGCTCTGAGGTTAATGCGGCCCTCAAGCTCAAGACTTGTTACTTTACTCATTGATCGTCACGTGACTCTCGCTGATAAAGCTAGGTTCTATGCTTAGTGTAACAGCTTATACAACCCGTCTTCATAGAAGTAGCCCAGGAGGTGCCAATTTGGCTCTAGAGAGTCTTTGAGAACATAAAACAGACTGGTAGTAGGAGGAAGGTGAGAGTGAATAATGATTTCATAACATTGGAAGTGAATGCAAGTAGAAAGGGTATGGTAATAAGTCTTGGTCAGGAAAGCCCAACCAGTGCCTTCATAGGCAGAGCCAATAGTTTCATGTTGATGTATGAAACTGTTGATCAAGGTCAAAAACCTGATCCTCGTCTCACAAGGTCTATTCTGGAATGGATAGACCAAGCAGTCAGCTCTTTTTACCTGCTCTTCAGTCAGAGTGTGGTACTGCCAGCTCTGGAATACTGCTTCCAGATGCGTGTCTTGCATTTCTTCCTCTTTCAAGGATCCTTAATGGGATAACATGTCTGCCAAGTTTTCCAATCTCCTGGACCCAGCTTTCAATGATGCTGGAACCTCACAAAGTGGAGTTCCACGACCACTTGAGGAGGTAACCCTTCCTCAACCATGGGATTGGTGGGGAGCTCTTGTAAGTCCGTACTGGACAGGTCCATCACAATGTTGTTCACAAAGTTGTCCCATTGGTACAGGAGTGGATTCTGGGGAATCTCTAGCATCAAAGTAGGCATGTTGCGATGTCGATGACGAGGATGGTGACTGTGTTACAGAAATCCCCTGGATTACTGAGGATGAGGAACTTGAGTTCAACTCATGGATAACTGCATGGGAATCCAAGGACTCTGATTTCACTTCCTTCTTTGATGTTCCTTCTGATTCCCTTTAGTCTGACGGAGTTCCTTTCCTTTCCTGCTGGAACTCCTGTTTCCTATTTCGTATATCTTCTTTCTTCTGTTCCATTCTCCATATGGACATATCCCCTTCTAGAACGGCACTCTGCTGTTCCGTTTCCCCTTTAGGACTCCTTATTCAGAGTCTGCTCCCAGTATATACAGTAAACACCCAGTCCCAGTATATAAACACCCAGTGTACTTGTAGTTTCCCCAGTTAGTTCTACGCAATTCAAGTGTAGTTTCTAGCCCAACCTGTTTAGTAGATTGTGATCTACATATTATGCGAGACCCTTCTCTAGTCTCTATGCCTATCAAGCACAGTAGACTCTTTGATTCTTGCTTTGAGGTCACAGCCCTCTAGCAACCAGATACTTTACTCATTGTTCATCACAAAGCTCTCACTGATTAAAGCTAGGTTCTATGCTTAGCATAACAGATAGTGAGTTAGAAGGGGTAGAAGGTGATCAACATTCAGAAGTGAGAGAGGTCAAAGATACATGAGTAGGATAGACTCCTGTATAGGAAGTAGGAGATCCTGTATGAATTATCTTGTGCACAGAGAATGGATGAGAGATTAAGTCCACTCAAGTGAGGTCAGGACTAAAACATCAAATCACCACAGAGTCTCATTCGTCGTGATTGCAAATCTGTCCTCATTCCAAGAGACAAGCACAGAAGGGGCAAGGAAGTTCAAAAGGAACACCAGGTGGAACCAAGTAATTGGTTGTAGCAGAAAGATAAGGAGGGGGGTCTTGTGACTCTGGGGTAGAGCTGAAAGTTGACTCACATTGTTCTAACTGAAGAACAACGCCAAGAGTTATGTAAGCTTCCAGTGTCTGAGTATTAAGGTCAAATTGAAAACCATCGCATAAACAATGAACAATCAATCTCCCAGAATGAGCAGCAAACTCTAAGAGTCCATCCTCCTCAACGATTGAAGATGTTATGGCATAATTAAATGCTGCGACGACCATGTCATAGTGAATCCTTCAACCAACCATGAACCATAATGCTGAAAGATAGGAGGCATCGAGCTAGTGAATGACGAACTCCTCTTTAAGCAGGGCTCATAATCTATCAGGACAATGAAGTCCCGATTATGCAGGGGCAAGAAGGGAAATGAACTCAGTGGGAGATACACACTGATTGATTGATGGTTGGTAACAAAGATATCTCTAATGGGGATAAATCCTTAAGAAATAGTCTTCAGAGGATAAGAACAATAGATGAAACAACTAGTGTTCTTAGAGGTTCTGAGTGAGGGAATGAAGCAAAGGACAATAAAAGGAATCATTATTGAGACAGGCATAAGGCCATGTCTTTTATACTGTTCAGTGATGAAACACTGATGTAAGTGATACATGTTTCAGATATGAAACATGTAAGAGATATACATAAGAGATAAAACACATATCAGGTATAAAACACGTATCAGGTATGAAACATGTATCACATCTTATGACACAATGATGTCATAGTTTAGACCTAAGATAAGAATACATACTGTAGCTTATCTACTATGGTGAGTAATATGGATAGCGTAAAAGATAAGGTCATAGACCGTTCTAGAATCTGGTATCAGGAATGAATATTAAAATAAGAAATACCAGAATTCCAACACTGGGCTTGACAGTGCTCATGTACCGACCTCCTAGGGAGATAGGAAGCAGCCACATCTTTGGTGGTGAAATTAATAAATCTTGGCTGCATGCAAGGCAGAACTCTGTGTGCCTCGGCTCCTTCTTCATGACCTGCATCTCTAAGACAGCTAGATTGGCTGGTGAAGGATGGACCAACATTGAGTCCAGAATCTAGAGTGAGACAATGGTAGTCAATCTCTAGATGTTTCATGATATCAAACTATGGGTTTTTCCTCTTCCAAATGTGTCTCCATCTCACATCCATGAGGGTGTTCCACAACCGCTGAGGAGGAATGTCAGAGTTAACTTCAACATGCTTGACAAAAAAAGAAAGAAGAAAGAAGGGTAAACACATGGTGGACATAGACATGAGTCTGCTTCCTGTGATCCTAGATCACATCTCC
Organism: Boletus harrisonii; assembly: GCA_038093235.1. Classification (NCBI taxonomy): domain Eukaryota; kingdom Fungi; phylum Basidiomycota; class Agaricomycetes; order Boletales; family Boletaceae; genus Boletus; species Boletus harrisonii. The sequence goes on along the minus strand of JBBPRV010001350.1, from coordinate 2,033 downwards.
TTCAATCACATCAAAAGTCTCAGGATGATTGAAGATCTCCTGGACGACAGCGGGGTCAAGATGTTCATTGGGCTTCTGGGCCCTATTGAGTTTGCACATATGCATATCAAATGCATGAATGCTGCAGTGAATGATCTTGAAACCTTGATTATGGATAGGAACACAAGGTGTCTCATGGTACTTCTCTACTGGAAAAGCGATTCCCAGACCTTCATAGATGGATGTGAGCAGCTCATTCCAATATCTGAAGCCTTCTATGTCATAGCATGTAACCTGATTACTATAAACCCAATTGTCCTCAGCAATATTGAGACCCTTGTACTTGACCAGGATGTGAATCACAGATGCGAGCCAGCTAGTAATCTCCATTGAGGAGATATGGAGTTGTTCGTCAATGGCAACAAGAGGAACTTCAGGACAAACCATCAGAGCTGGCACATCCTTGACTTTCAGGAGTTGACCTGATTCATCCTCAGACTTCATATTGTTACAGAAATCCCCTGGATGTCCAAGGCCAAGGAGCATGAGTTCACTTCGTGGATTTCTGCATGGGAGCCTGAGGACTCTTCTTCCAATTTCCTCCGTTTCTTCAACCTTCCTTCTGATTCTTTTGATCCTTAGGCGGAGTTCTATTCTTCTTCTGCTCTTCTATTCCAGCTGGAACTCCTAATCCTTTGTGCAGTCCGCAGTATGTCTTCCTTTGTTCCGCTTCCGTTTCCTTCCACAGTTTACCCTTGACCCATTTCTCCTTACGGACATATCCCCATCTAGAACGGCATTCCGCTGTTCCATTTCCCCTTTAGGACTCCTTATTCTGGGTCTGCTCATAGTATATAAACACCCGATGTACTTGTACTTTTCCTCAGTTAGTTCTACGCAATACAAGTGTAGTATCTAGCCCAATCCGCTTGTAACTTGCGAGTTACTTGTCGAGACCTTTCTCATAGTCTCTCCGCCTACCAAGCATAGTAGACTCTTTGATTCGCTTAGTGGGTAATGTGGTCCACAAACTCAACCTCTCCGACTTTACCTGTTGTTCGTCACGTGACTCTTGCCAATAAAGCTAGGTTCTACGCTTAGTGTAACAAAAGAACTAACTGCTTTTCTGTCCCTACCGATTGATAGTAGGACGAGACCATCCCCACCACCACGCACAGGATCAACCTTGAACACCTCCTGCAAGGACAGCAAGGAGACGAAGAAGACAATGAATGTTCCGCTAGAACCAGATCTGCTCCTGCTCCACCCGAACTCTCACCAATTCATAGAGAACCAACTCCACGTCCTTCTTATACGAGTTCAGGCAGGCGTATACCTGGCCCCTCTGTTTCGCCGTCCCCCTTCAACACTCCATTAGCCCATGCTCCAGCTCTTCCTCCTTCCCACCCACCTTCGACTTCTCAATTTCCACCATCTAACTCCCCCATCCGTGATCCTGCACCTCCGACTTCTCCCCCTTTCGAACCACCATCCGATTCTGATTACCATTCTGACGACGATGGCATGGCTGATGAACATCATGCCAATGGGACTGAGCTTAAGGCTGGTCTGCCAGACGACTTCTCTGGCTGGGATGAGGATGCTCAACGATGGGCCCTCGCCATGGAGGCATACTTTCAGATGTCTCCACGATTCAGCACCGACAAAATGAAGATACTCACTCTTTGCAACAAGATAAGTAAGGGACATGGTGCAATCTTTTCTGAGGGTTGGTTGAAGAAGATGCTGAACCCCGACATATCAGCAACAGAGAAGACCATGGAGAAGTTTTCGGACGACTTTGTGCAGGTCTTCTTCCCCTCAGATCAAACTGATAAGGCTCGCACAGCCTTAGAAGATTTATGCATGGAAGGGCTACCCTTTAAAGGGGACTTCCATGGATTCCGCTCTGCTTTCGAACTCGAAATGGGTCGGAGCGGGATAACGGATGAGTTTGTCTTAAAAGACATGCTCAAGAAGGCAGTATCTGCAGATCTCACCTTCTGGATGGCCACGGTCGATGAAGAACCCAAAACGGCCAAGAAGTGGCTCGG